>CM076573.1:856498137-856638052 GCA_034641835.2 Pinus albicaulis
GTCATATGTCTGCATCTTCATTCAGTGGGTTGCCATCAAGGACAACACTCTGCATCATATTGCCAACAGAATTGATGAGGTAGATGACCTTTAGTTGTTGTCAATTAAGAATTGATAATACACGATGCATGTTCTGTACTACAAAATAGATTCCTTCCTGGAGTTAGGACACAGAGTATTGAATCAAAGTTGTAGTTTCTAACTTCTTGTATTGGTTCATCAATCTTGAAATTTAGACATTGCATGTCTTCATTGCTTCATGTTTGAATAATTTGCATCATATCGTACAATAGGAAATTAGGAATTATGATTACTATTACTTTATGGATCTGTTAAGTTACTTTTAATTTTGCATGGTTTAGTGTGAAATTATTCTAGTCCCCAAACACATATAATCAAGGAATTATAACGTGATTTCAAACATTAAATATCAACAAAATCGTTTAAAGGATATTGAAAGGAAAAATTTGATGGAAGATAGAAAGTGCCTTACTTAAATGCTCTAAGGATTTTTCAATAGTTGCTCCAAAAGCTTCACTTCAAGGCCCTTCAAGATCGTCTCCAACAATGCTATACCATCAACTTCAACAATGTTGCTCCAAAAATGTCCTCAAGGTATTCACAACAAGTTTACTAGAAGTTGCTCCAACAATATATTCAATAAGGTCTTCATTGTCAACTCATCTCTTGTTTGGGTGCCTTAATGTGTAATGACATGTTTCCAGGACTGAATTCAATGCAAGGCATATTTGAAAATCTAACTCTATCGTTTGGTGTCTTATTAGAAATTATTTCAGTTTTCATTTTGTGTTTTCAAGTTAGATATTTTTTTCAAGTTTTTACATTTATAATTTTATTGCAATGTGGCAGACTGATGAGAGCAGTGCAGGAACAACCTAGAGACGGGATGATCACGGAAAAAGGCCAGCAGAAGAACATGTAAAGTGCCAGCATTACTCTATCTTCAGGTATTTTAGTTATTTACCTAATTGAAATAATATTAATTTTGTTCAAATATGCAGACACCTAGCCATGGTACGCCTGATGATTCCCTCTTTGAGGAAGAGCTTTCTTCATCCCTATCTCCAGTGTTCTTGTTGCAAAAAAAGGCACGAGATGCAAGGTCGGAATTTAATACTTTGATAGATGTGCCTCAAACACTTGAAATAGAAGAGAGGATAAAACAACTTATGAGCCAGCTAGAAATATATCAGGTAATAATAAAAATTCAAAAGGATGTTCTACATGAGATGAATTGTGATAGTTTGATTTTTAATTTTTACATTGACTAAACTAACAAAAAGTTCTTTTGTATGTAGCATTTTCTGGCACTTGTTGAATTCGGTGTTGGTGGTAGTGGGACACAAGGGCAAGAGATTGCCCAACAACCCTCTCGTACACCTTCTACTTCTTTAGGTGCCAGCCAAGAAACACACCCTGCCCAAGCAGACACCCAGCCAACCGCTGAACGTGTTGGCAATGATGAGGCTGATATGGCCAACTACATTATTGTGTTTCCTGGAGCTACACGTGTCAGCTCCACGGGGACCATTAATGGCACGTTGTTGGTGAACGATGAAGGTGTCCCTATAAAGCATGTACAACTCCCAGGTAAATTTTAATATTTTAACTATTTCATGTACTTTATCTAAAACATATTTATCATGATTTTTATTTTTAAATTAATGATAATATATATATATATATATATATTTTTCTGTGTAGGAAACAATGAGTTCTACAGGTATCTGGAGAGCCATGCGTTGGTAATTTTTGGCCCAACCATACACACAAGGTGGAATTCCCAGAGTTCCAACCTGAAAAAAGAACTTCTAGATTATCTAGAAGCCCTTTTTAGGGTCGGCACATTTGACAGAACAACGGTGGCTCGGGTAGCCGAAAAATATTTGAAATATACCAGGGACACCTATAGGACGCAATTTCAATTTAACCCTAGATATGAGAGTCCTCTCACAGTTCCAGAGAGTAAGTGGAGAGCACTCATCCATGACGGAAAAGAGAAAAGGGCAAAGAAAGAGGGAAAAATGCCAACTGGACCTACAAGGTAAATTACAACTTTAATTCAATAGCTTTAATTTTCTCTATGTCTAAAATAAAAGTGTGCTACGTCATATCTGACTTTAATATTTTGATGCTAGGTTGCCTGACACCTCAAAGGAAACCAAAGCTAGGATTGAAAAAAAGGGCCATCACAAGCTAGGCCAGGGCAGCTACTTGAAATTGGCTGCAAGAATTGTAATTAAGTAGCTAAACATATTATAATTAATTTTATCGCCTTCCAATGTTTTTGTAATCCTATCAAATATGATTAAAAATACACAATCATATGTAATGTAGGGTGATGAATTCGGAACAGAAACTAAAGAGGAAGATAAAAATATCACTTTCCATTTCGGCTATCAAGCCGTAGTTGAACGTCGCATAAGCTTGGGGCAGGTCCCAAGATCCAGAATGCCTGATAAGGTAAAACATTAACCTTTCAATATGTTTGTTTTCATCCATAAATTTAATGTCTAACAAATTTTTTTAAATCAGGGGAGAAACACTACCGACGACGCAAATAACCCAGTTTTAGAGCCAAATGTAGATGATCCTCACGTGCAACCTGATCATTGTAGTAGGGACCAGGCCGACAATGCTACTATCAGTGAGGGCCGTGATGGTAATTAATTTCCACTTATAATTTTTTATAATTATACCTTGATGGTTATCCTTATAACATTTTTTGTTTAAATGACAGAGAATGTTTCTCTTGAGGATCTTACCACCAGAGAGGAAGAGAGGGCAATAGTCCCAACGGCGACAACTGGTGCACCAGGTAAATAATCTCATTGCAATTTTTTTTATTAATATTACTGAACTAGTTCAATGATATTTAAAAACTGACAATTAAAATTTAATATTATCTGTTTTTGTAGGCGATGCCCCGTCACTGGATGAGACCAGACATCGTGACTACGCAACTAGGTCAGCGACGACAACTGGTGCACCAAGTAAATAATCTCATTGCAATTTTTTTTATTAATATTACCGAACTAGTTCAATGATATTTAAAAAATGACAATTAAAATTTAATATTATCTGTTTTTGTAGGCGATGCCCCGTCACTGGATGAGACCAGACATCGTGACTACGCAACTAGGTCAGTGCCGACAACTGATGCACCAGGTAAATAATCTCATTGCAATTTTTTATTATTAATATTACCGAACTAGTTCAATGATGTTTAAAAACTGACAATTAAAATTTAATATTATCTGTTTTTGTAGTCGATGCCCTGTCACTAGATGAGACCAGACATCGTGACTACGCAACTAGGTCAGCGCCGACAACTGGTGCACCAGGTAAATAATCTCATTGCAATTTTTATTATTAATATTACCGAACTAGTTCAATGATATTTAAAAACTGACAATTAAAATTTAATATTATCTGTTTTTGTAGGCGATGCCCCATCACTGGATGAGACCAGACATCGTGACTACGCAACTAGGTTAATGGCGACAATTGGTGCACCAGGTAAATAATCTCATTGCAATTTTTTTTATTAATATTACCGAACTAGTTCAATGATATTTAAAAACTGACAATTAAAATTTAATATTATCTGTTTTTGTAGGCGATGTCCCGTCACTGGATGAGACCAAACATCGTGACTACGCAACTAGGTCAGCAGTGCGGGTCAAAAGGCACGAAACAGGAGCAGAGCATGATGATATTGATGATGTAATTAGGAGCTTTAGAAATAGGAAGAAGAAAAAGAAAATTCGATAATATAAAATATTGTATTATTATAAGACAAACGTTACCATACTTGGAACGTTTTTTGCGTTATATAAAAAACTCATTTATCATACTATTTTTATGTCAAGCATTAATTGCAATGTTTCCTTGCATACTTTTTGTTGAATTTTTTTTTTATTAGTTATTGAATATTTTTTTTTATGCTCATGAAAGTAAAAAATGAAATATAGATTGGGTATTGGGGAATTGAGAATGATGTGAGGGGGGGAGGGGGAGGGGCCATAAGAGCTTCCACCTTCATATGGTTGGCCCTGTTTAGTAGAGAATAATTTATTGGAGTGATTTAATATTGGAGCAAACCTCCCTCGATCCAGTGTAGCAACAAAAAAGTCACTGTTGACTTAGTTGCTACTCTTTCAGATCGTGGGAGGCTTGTTCCAAGTTCATGCGACTCCAATAAATTGTTCTTGAAACGAAGAGGAGCTTATTTAGGTATTTTTTGACATTTTCAACATATGTTCTAACATTATCATAAGAATGCATCTTAGAGTAAAAAATACTACATCAATTACTTGTATTTATTGTATAGATAATGATGGATTTTGATTGACTTGGCAGTGCAGGTACAAATCCTCTTTCATCATGAGCAATAAAACTTGTCAACCAGGGTCATGTCCAGGATATTTTTGCTTGTGCGCTTGATTAGGTTCGTAATGTCACATTTTGTAAGTTCCTTTACAGTTCATAATTCAATATTAAATTAATGCATAAAGCTTTTCACAACAATAAAAGGAAAGGGTTATGGCTGAGTCAAATTTTATTGTTATTGACAGTGTAATGAAATGTATCTCAATGCTATGGTTTTGGCCTTTTTATTGGTTGAATTAGAGGACCCA
The DNA here is from genome assembly GCA_034641835.2 of Pinus albicaulis. Taxonomy (NCBI): domain Eukaryota; kingdom Viridiplantae; phylum Streptophyta; class Pinopsida; order Pinales; family Pinaceae; genus Pinus; species Pinus albicaulis. The sequence goes on from CM076573.1 coordinate 856,502,799, forward strand.
TTTGAAAATATTGGGGCCAAGTAGGCTGGTTTTCCTTTTTGCTGATGGTTTGGTGTATCTAATTGAATTAGTTGCCTAAGGTATTTTTGTTTGCAAACTCCTTTTCATTTTTCATATAGTATTGGCCTTGTGGAATACATTTGATTGTGTGGTCTTGTTAGATCTACAACATTTGTATTTGTTTAGTCTTATGGCCGAGGTGCACTTTTAGTATGGAAATAGTTGATGCAATATTGTCATTTAATCCTTACTGCAGGGTAGCATGTTGAGAAGTTTCTTGTGAAACATTTGGTATTCAAAATGACACTTGATCCTATACGACATCATGCACTTGACTTCAAAATTCATATTCAAAGTGTGCCAGACAATTCTTGCAAAATTTCAAATATTTATGTTGTTTTAAACCATTATCTTTTTCATGTATTGGATGCTGAAAATGTGAAAAAGACTTTGGTATGAAACCAATTGGTAAATAATTTCCATAAAAACAACCACTTCCAAGACATGATTTAGAAGTAGAACATATGTACTTATGAAGCATAGAAAGATATCCTTGATGCATTTTCAATGTTTGTCTAGGGTTATTTTTGGAGAAAATAACTCCTTATTCCTAGAATAGTGATCTTCAATACAAGTAAATTCCAGAGAAGAGAGATCATCGTGTGACGCAACAAAACTAAAATTGGACCCCTAAGGAGAGCTGGTGTGTCTACAATCACTCTGTCAGCATTTTCCCTTGGTTTACCCCATTCTTTTCCTCTAGCCTGAGTCTTAATTGACTTCTTCTTTCTTCGGGTTTATTTATCAAATTCGTAGAATTTGATAAATAAATACTATCCACAATGGTTGGAATTTAATTTATATTCCTGACTTTATATTATCTCTAAGCCTTATAACCAATGTTTAAATTTCAACACTTTGTATTTATACTCCATGTTTCTTTTCAAATAAATAACTTGTAATGAACTTTCGGCTCTATATTTCACCACCCAGCCTTACAACAATCACGCTCTAGACTTATGCTAATTAACCGTCAATCGTTTAATTAAACAATTTCATTATACTCCGGCCCCACCTATATATATCAATAACCAATCAAACACTCGTATCGTACCTGGATATCCTCTGCACACCTTAGTTAACCTCCGGGCAAGTTCAACGTGTGACCACCGTCCGATGGCCCTTCTCCAAATCAACGACTCTTGGCAATTTCGCTTGGCTTCCAACGTCGGGCTTTAACGTGCGATGGCGCGGGTTAAACAGTGGTTTTCTGGGGGTCACTTCGCCATGTGTCGCATTCCCTATGGAATCGCTCGCGAATAGGAAATACCGCCTACTCCGCAAAAGCAGTGCGATATGGGCAACCCGCTTTTGTGATTCCGCTCGTGGTTTTGGTATAGGGCTTGACCACGGGTGCAAGTCTGGTTCCGCTATCCTTTTGTTTGTTAACTCATGTCCAATCCTCGGGTCAGGTTCCGAAAGCACAACAATATTGTCTCTTTATTAAGAGGGATTTTTATATTTGAACAGTGTTCACGACCCCGGTTCTATACACATACCTCGCCTTCGGGTGGGGTGAGTTCATAGGGTTATCCAACAATTTACGGGAATTCAAATATAGAAGAATGGAATTATCAGTACCCAATCGCCTCATAGTTAAACAATTCTTCACAATTAGCAGTTCGAGATAATTCAATTGCAACTAAGCTTGGAAATCATTTAACTGGAAACAATTGTTCACACACAGAGGTTTATTGCAGAAATCCCCTCTCTACTCTCCTCTTCCCTCTCTAAATTTATTCATCCGAGGAATTATAATTTATATACATAACATATGGCTCTTCGGTTCCTCTGAGAGGACCGTTCTAGAAATCAAAAGGTCTAATTATAATAATTCAACTAACTGAAACTGTTCGACTCCTACAACTCTAACTAGTCTAAGTAATACAGTCAGCTGAGGTATTGACACCTAGATGTTACAACTCAAATGTTTTCGAACCCTCCTAGCCACAACATGTGGAAAAAGCCTCCTACATTGCTAGCTAGTGCCTAATGCCCCTGCATTATTGTGTGACATAAACCTATTAACAAAAGTGAACAGGGAATGATTATTAATTATGGCATACTAAGTTGTCAGTGATTTTGACTATTTGTCTTTAACATGTAAAAATGTTAAATTACAAACTTACATCATCATGGTTTGGCATCATGAGCTTGACTAATTGTCCACCATGCTCATAATTTCATTTTTGTATTCATATCTATAAACAACGTTTCAAATAATAATAATAAATTTCTATAAGAAAAATCCAGACCTCCATGCTGCTACTCGTGAGACAAAGTCAAAATTGCATTACACAATCTGACACATAAGAATCTCCTATATCTCGGTGGTATGTATCCAAACTCTTATAATAGTGTCTTCAAGACTTATGTTGACATTGCCAATGAGATATTTAAGAAACGAAAGATGGAGCCTTCTTCATTGTTGTATATGTAATAGTCTTTTATTAATATAAAGATTGATGGTTTTGTCTTTCTGAAAATGAAATGTAAAAATAATTTATTGTGGTCAATTGAAAAGTTTTTTTTTTAAAGCTTTTCATTATGGAAGGGAGACATAGATATATGCCCTTCTAATTGAAATTCGGACTTGCCCTTCAAATTTGATCACTGTGTGGGACCTTAACAAACAATAAAACTATTCCGCCGTGCGTTATATAAAACATATAACAAAACCTTTGTCAAAACTTCAAACGAACCCTTTAGCCGTGGGTATTTCATCACGAATTGATCATTTTACCATGTACCTTCTTCTAGAGGAACATTCTTCCACTTGATTAGGTACTTCATAATGGTTATATGTCAAAGAGATACATAATGTTTATCTATAACTTTTTGTGGTTCAAGAATCAACTTTCATTCTTCATCTAATTTTGGAAGTTCTATTTACATTGGCATATTTTTCCCCAAAACCTTTTTTAGGCAAGATACATGAAAAACCTTATGAATGCAAGAAGAAGGAAAATATAACTTCTATACCACTTGTGCAATCCTATGAATAATTATTTAGGGCCATAAAATTTTTGAGCTAATTCTTTATTCTTCTTTTTCTTGAATGAAGATTGCTTATAATGCTATAATCTAAAAAATACCCAATTACCTCCTCAAATTATCTTTCACTTCAATGTTGTTCCCCTTGTTGTTTTATCATGTTTCATGTCATTTGAAGGTTTTCCATAATAATTTTCAAAGTTTCTTTAGTATTTTCCATATGTGACTCTGTTTCCTATACTTTGGACTTATCTTGAAAAAAGTATGAGATAATAGGAGTTGGATATCCATAAAGGGCCTTAAATGGGGAAATTTTAGTAGATGTGTGATAGGTAGTATCATATTACCATTCTTCCTTGACGAACCCACTTCATCCATTAAGATTGCTTTTCTAAAGAGTAACATTGTAGATAACCTTTAAAACATTTGTTAACTATTTTTGTTTGACCATTTGATTGTGTTTGATATGTAGAACTCATGGCAGCTAGTGTTTCTCCACTCATATTAAATAATTATTTCCAAAAGTTTCTTGTTACTATTACTTTAGGAAAACCATGAAGACTATGAATTTATTTCATGGACACTTCTGCCACTTGGCTTGTTGTTTATGTACTTGAGCTCTACAAAAAAAATCTACAAAATTTGTCTATATAAATGACCACAAAAATGTAATACTTACCTTTATATTTCAGTAACCCTGTAATAAAGTCTATTGATATATCTTCTAGTCTTTGAATATGTATGTGGAATGGTTGAAGTAACCCTAGAGATTTTACTATCTCTCTTTATTTATTATGCAAACCTGACCTTCTCTTACAAAATTTTGAATATCTTTCTTCATTCCTTCCAAAAATATATTTTTTGATCCTTTGAGATGTTTTAAGGAACCCTCCGTCCTACCATCAGAGAGACATGGGACTCCCTTAATATTTGTTTATTCAAATATGCTTGCGTGCATAAAAATATTCTACATTTGCAACAAAGTATATCTCTCTTTCACTCCCAATGCTCCATAGAGTTCATCCCATCCTTTATAAATTTTAGTTTTTGTTTAGTACTATTGTCATTTTTCCATTATGGCAAGCTTCTTCTAGCCACTAGGAATAGAAAATGTAATTGGATATAAATTTGAGGCCTCTTCTATTTTAGAAAGAGCATCATGTACTAAATTTTCCTTACCCTTTTTGCAGATTATCTCAAAATTAAAAATTTGCATTTTTTCTCCTCATTTTTGTTAATCTTCCAATGAAATCCATAGCTTCAAAAAATACTTTATGCTATCATGGTATATCTTGACTTTAAAGTACCTCCCAGTGATATACTATCCCCATTTTTTATTGCATGTAATATTTCTTCCATTTATTTTTCATACGTAGATTTCACCAAATATTTTCTTTGAATTCCTTGCTTTTAAAAGCAAATGATATCCCTTATTGTGTTAATGTTACGTAAATTCCTTGCCCTAGTGCCTCACACTCTACTATGAATGTTTTACCAAAAGTAGGTGCAACCGATGTTGGTGTAGAAGACATGGCATTTATTAAAAGAGAGAATGCCAAAGTAGCCTCATCATTCCATATAAATGATATTTTCTTCAAGAGATATGTGAGTGGACTTGAAATGCATGCATATTTCTTAACAAATGATCAATAATATCATGTAAGTCTAAAAAATCTTCTAAGAACCTTGATTTTCTTAGGAATAGGTCATTTTGTAATAGCTTGCATCTTTTGAGGCTCCAACTTCACTCCTTCCTTTAAAATAATATGAACCAAATACTCGAATTCTTATTTCCAAAAAGCACATTTGGATATTTTTACATAAAAATGATTGTTCTCAATAATTTATATAACTTTTCCACATGTTTACTAGTGTGGTATTCCCATGATTTATTATAAATATGTGTATTATCAAAGAAAACCAACACAAATTTTATTAGATGGGATCAAACAAAATTGTTCTTAAGTCGAGCCCGTCGGACTTCAAACGGCGATAAACCATAATTCAAACCAAATTCGCGTTCCAAAATAGCCTGCTGACGTCGGCCAATTTTGTGACGCGAAAACCAAATGAATTCCGCGCTAATCTTTTTCGGGTCCGAAGTTGGGCTAGCATACGGAGGGAGAGTTGTGACTCGAATTTCTTATCAAATTCGCCCTAATCTTTTTCGGGTCCGGATTTCCACTGCGCGAGCGGCCCAAACAAAGATCCGCTCCTATCCCTTTGTGACGAAACCATCGTACATGCTGACGTCATCAATCAAAACCCGCCACCCTTTTGAATTTGTAAATAAAACAAATTGCGTCTGCGTCATTTTCATTGTTCCGTGCGCTAGCCAGTCTTTTATGCAACAAAATTCAAAAACCAATTGTTAACGCTTGTTGACTGTTACCTTGCTGAAGAGAATTGAAGCCGAGTATTTCAGGGTTCTTCTGTCATAACCAGCACCTGTTTAAACACGTTTCATTTCCCGTAAACAGGTATTTATTCCAATTCCCCCGCTAAACTCTGTAAAAAATCCTGGTTTTAGTTTTAATTCTGCACTAAGGTCTGAAAAGAAGTTCAGTTTGGTATTTTTCGTTCCCAGAACTGCAATTATATTAATATATTCCCAAAACTGGTAATTGTGCCCCTTTTCCACAAAAACCCCGAAATTCCATTTCTGAATCCACAAGAACCAGAAATGGAAGTTCCTGTAGCTCTAAATGCCGTGCCCATTAATTCCCCTCACAAGGACTTGGATTATTTGCCTTTAGCCGATATGGATTTTCAAATTAAGGACTTGCATCTCAGTGAGAATCCTCTTCGAATATTTTGCCGCTACAAGGACAATTATTTGAATGGTTCTGACATCTTTGGACTTTGGGAATCAAATCTTCCTATGTACCTTCTCCCCTCATTCCATATTTTTCCTGAGTTAATCCATTATTGCTACGCAAATTATGATCCCAACCAACGAGCAGTTTTATCCCCAAGTCAAAATGTCCTTTTCCCAATAACTGCTTAGTCCATAAATGAAATGCTACAATTCCAACCTGGTCAAGCTCTCACTCCCCTGTCCATGGTTGAATTACTTGAGAAATATACTAAGTTATCCCATGAAGAGTTAAACCCCCTATGCCAAACCTTCATGTTACCAGAGCATCAGCCTAAAAACCCTCCCCCTTATGGTTATGCATTCTTTACTGATGAGGGTAGACTTATTTTAAACATGATATCTTCCATAATGGGATTCAATACTAGTGAGTATGTTGATCAGTTAACCCTAGTATTGTTATCCATTTTTACCCCTGGACAGCCTCCTGCTGTCAAGTACGATTTTGCATCTTATATTGCTGACAAAATCCATGATCAGATCATGAGATTTGAGAATGAGAGGGTATTTAAGTATTCTTCTATCATATATCATCTCATGATTTACTTTCAGTCAGAAAATTTCCCTTTTTATGTTAAGAAACTTGATGCCAAAGGGAATCCTAGGTCAGTCATCTTTTGGTCTGCCATTACTCACAATTCCTCTGATTCTCCTTATTCCTACAATGAGTTTGTCGACCTTTTTGTTCATCCTGCAACTACCTTGTTGACAGGAGTCTCTCCTCCTAGAATTAACAATGAAATCAAGAAATTCCTTCAGCTCTTAAAGCATTACAAGATAGGTGACTAGTACCTATATCAAAACTACACAGAGATCAGGATATATGGATGTGAATTATGCCCATTCAAACTGCCCAAGTATGTCCCAATGAGACTCTTTGCATTAGAATATTTCAGGCAGATGAATAATTCAGATATAATTCATTTTTGCAATGCAAAGAAAAAGGCTCAACTCAGGATCAAGAGCCAATTAGGTCCCTTCATTTGTAACTCTAGGGACGTTGGAAAGGAAGCTGAAAGGATTTAGAAGACTATCTCAGACTACAAAAGAGTTTCTACTGGGTGCCTTATGATCCAAACAACTTTATCTGTGATAGAAGAATGAAAAATAAACTGTCACCATACATCCATCAAAGAATCCAAGAAATAGAACAATATGCTAATATGGATGAATGGACAGAAGGGACATTGGTTGAAAAAGATAGTGAGCAGGTCAATGTTGAAAATGTAGTGAAAGATCTTGAAAAGATACTTGACCTAGAATCTTTTGGACAGGTGCAGGGATCTTCTTCAGCCAGGACTTTACAACAAAATTTGCAAGAGATTAGTACAGTAGCAGTAGAATCTAAAGGAAAAGAAAAGGAGCCTGATATACAAATAATTGAAAAATTCATAATGACAGAGCAACCAGAGACTTCTAAAGAACAAGGTCAAGGACAAATTCCTCCTACTCAGATCAGTGAGCCAAAAATTTCTATTTTACAAACTCCTCTGAATATAGAAAAGGGAAAAAAGAGAGAGGCTGAAACAACTACTCCTATTGGTGGCTCTTCTGAACAACAAGATGTTAAAAGGCAGAAATTAACTCCCCTTCCAGAAGATGAATCATTTTAGGAAATCCCTGACAGTCAGGGAAGAGAAGACAGTCAGAAAACAAGTACAGGTAGTGAGACATCCACTAATTTTCAAAAACAGGGAATACAGAGGCAACAAAGTGCAAAAATATCTTCTTTCAAACCTCCAGTAAAAACTGCCTGGGACATCAAAAGAACATTCGTCAATATAAAGGCCAGGAACGATCCACTTAGACTTCAAGTGTACAACCATTTTTTGAAGATGGCCGAAAAATCAAGAAAGATTGATGTCAGCTTATGACATCCAACAGGGTAAGATGTTAATGAGCCATTTGAAGCCCAAGGTGCAGCAGCCTCAGAAAGCTGCAGATTACGTTAGGACTAATTTTGAAGTCTTAGCAAAGGATATCCATCCTTTGGATCAAATTGAGCTACACAAGCAAACATGTGAGATGATTTATTCTACTCTGACGGATTCTTTAGATAATACTAATACACAGTTGCAGCTTGAAAAAGCATCCTCCCAGGCTAAGGATAATAGAATCAAAACTTTAGAGGAAATAATCATTGGTTTGGGTCATAATCATAAAGATGTGAAAGGTATTGAAGCTTTGATCAAGATAAAAGATGATGATATTGTAGCTCTGAGAAAACAATTAAAGTTACCGGCCTCAAGACATCCACAAACTGCAGAAATCATCAAACAAAATTCTGAGGAAGAACTAATGGATTTGCTCTTAAAATTGAATGAGCAACTTACTGAAACTGAAAAAGAGCTTGAGAATGCATTAAAGATAGAAAGATAAGGTGCAAATATTCTAGTATCTAATAAAGCAGGAGTAGTATAGGTACAAAGAACAATATCATCAGCTGTAATTGTCACAGAGCAACACGCAAATTTGAACACCAGAAGGAATTAACAAAGTCAATGGAAGATATGCAATATCTGTTAGTGAGTTTCAGCAAAACAAAGGAACAATTGGCCACTCTAGAACATAAATATGATCTTTCAAAATGAGTGTTGGGCTGAGTAAAACAAGAGAAGTGAACAAATTAGAAAATACCAAAGCATTGAAAAGGATCTCACATTGGAGAAACCTTTAAAATAAATAAATGATATTCTTTGGGATAATATCATTCAATCAATAAAGGATGTTTGGTCCTCAATTCAAATAATGGATGAATAGAATAACTTAGTTAAATTGGCTCTGGATGATATTGAGAGATCAAGACAAGAGTTGGGAAATATGCCAGAAGAGGCCAATGGACTTATACATTTTTTGAATACTCAGACTAAGAATCAACTTGCAGAAATTGGTATTCAACACAGGACCAGAACAATTATGGAAATAAAGAGATTTTTTACTAAAAGAACTCTGGTACAGAATTTAGAACGAAGGTGCTCAAATATGCAAGAAGATATCATTGTCTTTAGAGAAAGATTGAATATTTTGTTAAATAGAGGATTTCCCAGTCCTATAGTTGCAGAAGATAAGCTAATGGAACTTGATAGTTATGTTGAAAAATTGGACAAATATGCTGATAATCAAGCTAGTTCTTCAACTAGTTCATCAACAACAACATTGCCTACAGGGAAAAATCTTCATGACAGATTGGAGAATTTATTTTATCGTAAGCATGAAGTAAATCATTTGTTCCCAAATCAGCCTAATTTCTTCAGATATACTGAGGCTGATGAAACATTGAGAAAGCTTCAACGGACCAGAATAGCAGAAGATAAATGGTGGGAAGATCTGTTGGAACTTTTGTAAAATTTATCCTTATATGAAATTTTGCCTATTTTACCACGTATATCTGTTGCTTTACTATTCTACATACTGCTATTTCACTTTCTTATAGATGCCTCGGGCATTTTTGGATGCTTTCTCAGATTGTCTATAATCTCCATGTGGACCGTTACTGGGTTTTATATCAAGTTCCTGTATGTCACATGGGGTATTTTTCTATCACTGTCTGGGGTGGGACTTCCACTTTTCTGGATGGATATTTGGGTTCCAATCTTCAGATGTGAAAATGTAATAACTTCATGGACTGTTTTACTTCATATGATATATTCAAAACAATGTTTTTTCTCTTGTGAAAAAAAAATGATTAATGTTTATCACTCTGCCTTCAAAACTAGCGATGTTGGTCTATGTTGCTGGTTTATTGATATGGTATGATGGTCTTTTTATATTTTGGACATATCACACTCCTCACATGATTAGCGTTTTTCTTGATCTGTTCAATGATTTTGGGTACTTTAATTTGTATTTGGAACAATGGACGTCGGTACTCTATCTGTTGCTTTACTGTTCTACATACTACTATTTCACTTTCTTATAGATGCCTCGGGCATATTTGAATGCTTTCTCAGATTGTCGATAATCTCCATGTGGACCGATACTGGATTTTATATCATGTCCCTGTATGTGACATGGGGTATTTTTCTATCATTGTCTGGGGTGGGACTTCCACTTTTCTGGATGGATATTTGGGTTCCAATCTTTAGATGTGAAAATGTAATGACTTCATGGATTGTTTTACTTCATATAATATATTCAAAACATCTTTTTTCCTCTTTTAAAGTTTCATTTTTTTTTTTTAAATTGAACCTGTCGTCGCTATACCGACGCCTTATAAGCATCGGAATTGCGACAAATTAGAAACGTCGAAAGAGCGACAGTATAAAGACGTCGGAAGAGAGACGTTCAAAACGTCGGACCACATTTCATTGTAATTGTGACAGTTTACATACGTCGGAAGAGCGACGTTCAAAACGTCGGACCACATTTCGTGGGAAGTGCGACAGTTTACAAAGGTCGGAAGTGCGACGGATTGGGAAACTTCGGAAGAGTGATGCTTGTTTGGAAGCGACGGAAAATGTTTTGATAGTGCGACACTTTTTAGTTGCGTTGGAACTGCGACGGTATGATAAACCACGTTTTTCCCGCCCTCGAACTGTCGCTCTTGCGATGACTGTGTGTCAGAATAGCGACGAATTGGCCGTCGGAATTTCCGCCAAATTTTCTAATGCCATGAGACTCTTTGCACTAGAGTATTTCAGGCAGATGATTAACTGAGATATAGTTCATTTCTGCAATGCAAAGAAAAAGGCTCAACTCAGGATCAAAATTCAATTAGGGCCCTTTGTTTGTAACTCTAGAGATGCTGGAAAGGAAGCAGAAAGAATCTTAGAAGAATATCTCAGATTAAAAAAAAGTTTTTACTGGGTGCCTTATGACCCAAATAGCTTTATCTGTGATACAAGAATGAAAAATAAACTATCACCATACATTCATCACAAAATTCCAGAAATTGAACAATATGCCAATATGGATGAATGGATGGAAGGAACATTGGTAGAACAGGATAGTGAGCAGGTCAATGTTGAAAATGTAATGAAAGACCTTGAGAAAATACTTGACCTAGACTCTTTTGGATAGGTGCAGATACCAAATATTATTCCTTCTTCTGCAGGGACTTCTCAGCAAAATTTACAGGAGATCAGTGCATTGGCCACAGTACAATCTAAAGGAAAAGAAGAGGAGCCTGACATACAAGTATTTGAAAAATTCACAATGACAGAGCAACCTGAGACTTCTAAAGAATAGGGTAAAGTAAAAATTCCTCCTATTCAGATCAATGAGCTAGAAATTTCAATTTTACAAACTCCTATCAATATAGAAAAAGGCAAGAAGAGAGATGCTGAAGTTGCTACCCCTGTTGGTGGATCTTCATAACAACCTCATGCTAAAAGACAAAAATTAAATCCTCTTCCAGAAGTAGATTTTGTTTAGGAAATTCCTGATAGCCAGAGAGAAGATTTGGATAGTCAAAAAACAGGTACAGTCAGTGGGGCATCCACTACTTTACAGAGAAAAGAGCTGCAAAAGCAACAGAGTGTTGAAATATCTTCTTTCAAACCACCAGTTAAAGATGCAGGAGATATAAAGAAAACCTTTATCAATATAAAAGCCAGGAATGATCCACTAAGACTCCAGGTTTACAATCAGTATTTGAATATGGCTCCTAAGAATCAAGAAAGATTGATGTCAGCTTATGACATTCAACAAGGCAAAATGATAATGAGTCACTTCAAACCAAAAGTACAGCAGCCTCAAACAGCTGCAGATTATATTAGAAAAAATTTTGAAGTCTTAGCAAAGGATATTCATCCTTTATATCAGATTGAGTTACATAAGCAGACTGGTGAAATGATTTATTCTACTCTGACCGATAAAGCAATGGCAACTCAGAAGTTGCAGGATTCTTTGGAGAACACTAATGCACAATTGCAGCTTAAAAAAGCCTCTTCTCAGGCCAAAGACAACAGGATAAAGACATTGGAGGAAATAATCATTGGATTGGGTCACAATCCTAAAGATGTCAAAGGTATAGAGGCCCTAATCAAGAAAAAAGTTGATGATATTGCAGCTTTGAGAAAGCAGTTGAAATTTCCAGCTTCAAGACATCCACAAACTGAAGAGATGATAAAGAAAAATTCTGAAGAAGAAATGATGGACTTGCTTTTGAAACTGAATGAGCAACTAAATGAAACAGAAAAAGAGCTTGAACAAGCATTAAAGAACAAGCAGTCTACTATTCCAGCATCAACAACAGAGGCAATTACAGGTACAGGTACTTCCACAACAGGTCAGCCAATAGAGCTATCACAGGTAAATACTTCCAATTTGAGTTCTAAAGAATTAATAAAGTCAATGAACGAATTGAAACTTCAAGTAACAGAACTCCAGCACACAAAGTTACAGCTTATTAATTTAGAACAAAGATATGATCTCTCAAAAATGAGTGTTGCTGATAAAACAAGAGAATTCAAAAGATTAGAAAAATTGGTTAAAGCATTGGAAAAGGATCTCACATTGGAGAAACCTTTAAAGGAAATAAATGAAATTCTTTGGGACAAAATTATCCAATCAATAAAGGATGTCTAGTCTTCAATTCAGATTATGTATGAACAGAATGATTTAGTCAAATTGGCTATAGAAGAAGTTCAAAGTACAAGAGAAGAATTGGGAAATAGGCCTGAGGAAGCCAATCAACTCATACAGTTTCTAAACACTCAAACCAGACACCAACTTGCAGAACTTGGTATTCAGGACAGGACCGAAACAATTTTGGAAATAAAAAGAGTTTTTACTAAGAGAACCCGTATGCAGAATCTAGAACGAAGGTGCTCAGATATGCAAGAAGAAATCATTGCCTTCAGAGAAAGATTTGATATTTTGTTGAAAAAAGGATTGATCAGTCTTATAGTTTCAAAGGATTAACTAATGGACCTTGAAAGCTATGTTGAAAAATTGGACAAGTATGCTGACAATCAGGCCAATTCTTCAACCAGTACATCAGAAGCAGCATTGCCAACAGGAAAAAATCTTCATGAAAGATTGGAAAATTTATTTTATCTTGAGCATGAAGTAAAGCATTTGTTTCCAATTCAGCCTACCTTTTCAGATATACTGAGGCTGATGAAACATTGAGAAAACTTCAACGGACCAGAATACCAGAAGATAAATGGTGGGAAGAATTGTTGGAACTTTTGTAAAATTTATCCTTATATGAAATTTTGCTTATTTACTTTGATTTTATTACATCCTGCCACAAGCCTAAATGTTTTATGATTCTCCAAAGACTCTTGGAAAATAATGCTTTCCAAAAATGATGAATATTCTTTAGTATCCAACGAATCATGTGATTTTTGGCTTGGAAATCCATTTCCATTTTACTATAGGGATGCCTCCTTTGCTTTTCCTTTCCTTCTAGAAAAAATGAAAGCATTTTTTTCTAATATTTCCCAAGATACCAACAAGAATATAAGCTAGGGAATGCCAATATCCTGGTATGGACACTACTAAGGTTAATGTGCCACCCAAGGATAACCATATTTTGATTACTTTTCCCACTTTTTGATATGGAAAGAACCAATCTCCGTACCTATAGTCATTAAATCTTAACATAAATCCCAAGTATTTGAAATGGGTGCACTTGGTTGATTGTTTTTTCTAACATATCTTCCAAATCATTGAAAGTGATGGTAGACTTGAGTAGGTTTACTTATATTCCAAATGAAACCCAAAATGATTTTAGAGCTCTAATGAGTCTTCACATACTAGTCCTATCTACTATATCCTGCAAGAAATAGGATAACATCGTCCACCAATAGAAGGTGCGTAGACAATAGCATATGTAAATGTGTGAGTGATCAAAATAGTAGCATTTCTTAATTTGTTTAGGCATGTATCTCTTGTTTTTCATCTTCCATATTCAAAAAATAATCAAGGATTTGGGTGTTGATGCTATGTATATTCTAAATGGATTGGTATCCATACCTTTCTAGATGCCCCCACACCTGCGACCGGGTAAATTTTATTTTTTTAACATACTAGTTAAATAAATATTTTTGTAATATATTTTCTAATCTCTCTCTCTCTCTCTCTCTCTCTATATATATATATATATATATATATTATTTTATATATAATTTGTTTTATTCTAAGTCATAGGCATAGCTACTGTAACTTTAACACCCAATTACTACAACTAGATACAAGCAATAGTTTTATGTAACCATTGTTGCAACCTTAAGTTACTGTTGTTGTTCCATTACTCAAATAAAATAATTCTCGTATAAAGTTTGTTGTCATGTCTCTATGCGTAAACTTCAATATTTACAAGGACTTGTTACGTATAATGATCTCTTAATATATATACTTTCTTTCATATATAATATTTTTTATTCTAAGTCACGGATATCGTATCCCCAAGCCACAACTCCTACAACCTCAAGCCATAGTTGGCGCAACTTTAACGCATAGTTACTACAAATAGATACAAGCAAATGTTCTATGGAACCGTTGTTACAACCTTAAGTTACAGCTATTGTTCCCTTATTCAAATAAAATAATTCCCGTATAAAGATTGTTACCGTGTATCGATGCCTCAACTTCAATATTGACAAGTATTTTTCAGGTATAATAATCTCTTAATATATATATATATATATATATATATATATATATATATATAATGTGTTTTATTCTAAGTCGCAAATGTTGCATCCCCAAGTCACAACTTCTGCAACCTCAAGCCACAGTTGTTGCAACTTTAATCCATAGTTACTGCAGTCGGATACAAGTAATTTTTGTATGGAACCATTGTTGCAACCTTAAGTTACAACTACTATTCCCTTACTCAAATAAAATAATTCTCGTATAAAGGTTGTTGTCATGTATTTGTGCCTCGGCTTCAATATTTATAAGGACTTGTTAGGTATAATGGTCTCTTAATTCCCCATTGTTTTCAAAGTGAATATGGTTGATTGTAAATCCCACCATTTTCCTCTCACCATACTTTCCACTATCTTATAAATTAGTTGCGGGGAAGGGATTATGTCACTCTTTGAACTTCCACATAATCCAGAAATTTAATTCAGCGTTTAAAATTCCTGCAAGTTTTTTTTGTAGACGGCCGTAGCCATATTTCTGTACAGGATTGTATTTAAACACAACAACCAACATTAACGCAATTCACCAACCAGAAATTAAACAAACAGAAATTTACCCCCCAGTTTTGTAAATTCAAAAGGAGGACACGTGGAGCATTAATATTGGATCGCATGAAATTGAAGGGAATTTGAAAACCTGAAAACCGGACCCAAATTTTTTATAAGGCACATTGGATTGAGAATTCGCGTTACAAATTAGGCAGACGTCAGCATCCCATTTTGGAACGCGAATTTGGTTTGAAATTCAATCTATTCAGACTTTTGAAGTCCGATGGAAAGGGTTCTTTAATGTTTTGATAATTTAATTTTATGTATGATTTAATATATACATATGTTTTAAACATATGTTATATATATATCATATGCGAAATGAAAGGTGGGCCATAGAATTTAGTTTTAAAATTTTTTTTTTTAAAAGAGGGTTTATTATAATATGTTTTATATGTTACGACATATAAAAATAAAAAGGACAAAAAAGCTTGGTAGTTTTTTTTATAGACATTATGTAAATTTTTTATTACACAGCAGTGTGTAAAAAGTGAAAGACTGAGTGTAACTTTTTAAGTGTGTATGCACAGCAGTGTGAAAGTGAAAAACACAACAGAGTGTTTTAGAGATAGAGTATGTTTGTTTTGAACAGACAATGAGTTGGTTTTATGCACTGCGTTTTGTAGCAGTCATAATTTTGTAATCCCTCTCAGTGAGGAAGAAGTGTAATAGTTTTTTTTTGAGTTATTGAAGGGAATAGAAGTTTGCTTTCAAAGTATTGAAACTCTGTCTCCTGTCAAAGAAATTTTTATTTTCTCTGTGTTAAAAGAAGGGAGATTTATTCTCCATTCATTGTTCTGGAATTTTTCAATATTCCAACATGTGCAAGAACAACATATGTTGTGGTTCCATCCCCAGCTAAATCATTTGTCTTTGCCGTAGCTTTCCTTACCAACTTGGCCCCAATATTTTCAACTGGGTCCTCTAATTCAACCAATAAAAAGGCCAAAACCATAGCATTGAGATACATTTCATTACACCGTCAATAACAATAAAATTTGACTCAGCCATAACCCTTTCCTTTTATTGTTGTGAAAAGATTTATGCATTACTCTAATGTGGCTAGTCCATAGGCCAAGTAGACCACTGGGTAACAAATATGTTTCCTTTCACCTTTGAGTTTTCAAATTATGCCTACCAAATATAAGACATTTAAGAGGGGGAACTAATACAATGTTAAAAAGAAAACCAGAGCACACATCTACAAATTACCTCCTTAGCTACTGTCACACCATCATTAACTATTTTCTAAGAACCATGCTTGCTCTCCAAGACAACATTTTGCCCTTCGCCCCAAGGGTGACTCCAACAAGATCAGCAAGTTTGTTCACACCGCCTACAAGACAAATTGACAATGCTTTTGGTAAGTGTGCAATTGAATGCCAGACCATATGCCAAAACAACCCTCCATGAAAAATTAAAATAACACATTAAAATCGAATATAAGTGGACAAGGAAAGATCCACCGCAGTGAAGTTTCACGTGCAGGTGACCTTCCTTTAAACATAATTTTTTCTCTGACCTGCAATTTTTTTGTCACTGAGCCATCCTTGTTGAAGTACAACTCCTTTTCCATAGCTCTTGTATTAACTACCTTCTCTCTGTCGCATAATCTCATAGTCCCTCTTCTTCTTGAGCGATTAAAGGAAATGGGTGAAAAAACTGAAAGAGAAGACAATTGTCTGCCATAATTATCAAACATTGCACCCAACTTCTTCCCCTTTCCATTGTTACCCAATGAGGTAGATGTGGAAATTGTTGTCATACTGCCCAAAGCAGAGGCCATCTTCTCTTATCCAGAATATAGAATTACAAGATCTTCATATTAGTATGAACCTTAAAAAACATGACTCCCATTGCTAAAAACCACTTTTAAGTTGTAACAGGCAAACTAAACAAATATCGCAACTTTTGGCAACTTCTGGAGCATTAAGAGAGAAACAACCAAAGAGAAATACAACCAAAATCCTCATTTTAATGAGACCGGACTATATATTTGCATTAAGATAATAGAAATAAATCATGACTATATTAAGGCCAGCACAAAACAATCTTTAACCAGTGTCTCTCACGGCCTTCAAGTTGCCATGCTAGAGGTTGCATATTTTTAATTTAAATTCTTGACCTCTCGTGCCCATCTATGAATGCATCCAATGGGATATCTACATCAAATGCTCCTTTATATCCCCAAAACAAATTCCCTACTACAAGAGCACCAGTATTGATGGATCACCCCACACCATCCCACCCACTAGAAACGGTGAAAAAGGAAACCCAAGAAAACTTCTGAAATATCTCAAGATGACTATATGGGTGGTTCTTATGAATCAACCAACCATTCAAAACATGCTCATCAATCCAAACCATGAGTATTATGTGACAATATTCAAGCAGGCACTGAATCAGATTTCTGAAGCTATGTTAGAGAAACCCTAAACTCTCACCGAAAATAGGTGAAATGTGGCACCACTCAGGGATTGACATGTGCCAATTGGTACAAGTGGTAGAAAATTTTCATGCTCAAACAACGAGGTGATGCAGGAATGACATGAGGGAGAAAATATCAGAAAAGCCCCAAATCTGGAGAACTAAAGCTCATCACCAACCTGAGATTGACAACTTACATGATGTAACCTATGAAATCGTAAATGGAGAAATCATAGTAACAATAAATTAACCTATGTAACAATAAAGTCGGATTCATCCTGGGAGTGGTAATGGGAGAAATCATAGTGAACAACAGGAAACATGCAGAGTTGCTTACAATCAAATAGATGAAAAACACATACAAAAAACCTAGATAATAATCATGAACAAGCTTAATATTGAATTATGAACTATAAAGGAACTTACAAAATGTGACATTACGAACCTGGTCAAGCGCACAAGCAAAATATCCTGGACATGACCCTGGTTGACAAGTTATATTGCTCATGATGCAAGAGGATTTGTACCTGCACTGCCAAGTCAATCAAAATCCATCATTATCTATACAATAAATACAAGTAATTGATGTAGTATTTTTTACTCTAAGATGCATTCTTATGATAATGTTAGAACATATGTTTAAAATTTCAAAACATACCTGAATAAGCTCCTCTTCGTTTCAAGAACAATTTATTGGAGTCGCATGAACTTGGAACAAGCCTCCCACGATCTGAAAGAGTAGCAACTAAGTCAACAGTGACTTTTTTGTTGCTACACTGGATCGAGGGTGGTTTGCTCCAATATTAAATCGCTCCAATAAATTATTCTCTACTAAACAGGGCCAACCACGTGAAGGTGGAAGCTCTTATGGTCCCTCCCCCCCCCTCACATCACTCTCAATTCCCCAATACCCAATCTATATTTCATTTTTTACTTTCATGAGCATAAAAAAAATATTCAATAACTATTAAAAAACAATTCAACAAAAAGTATGCAAGGAAACATTGCAATTAATGCTTGACATAAAAATAGTATGATAAATGAGTTTTTTATATAACGCAAAAAACGTTCCAAGTATGGTAACATTTTTCTTATAATAATACAATATTTTACATTATCAAATTTTCTTTTTCTTCTTCCTATTTCTAAAGCTCCTAATTACATCATCAATATCATCGTGCTCTGCTCCTGTTTCGTGCCTTTTGACCCGCACTGTTGACCTAGTTGCGTAGTCACGATGTCTGGTCTCATCCAGTGATGGGGCATCGCCTACAAAAACAGATAATATTAATTTTTAATTGTCAGTTTTTAAATATCATTGAACTAGTTCGGTAATATTAATAAAAAATTGCAATGATATTATTTACCTGGTGCACCAGTTGTCGCCGTTGGGATTGTTGCCCTTTCTTCCTCTCTGGTGGTAAGATCCTCAAGGGAAACATTCTCTGTCATTTAAACCAAAAACGTTATAAGGACAACCATCAAGGTATAATTAGAAAAAATTATAAGTGGAAATTAATTACCGTCACGACCCTCACTGATAGTAGCATTGTCGGCCTGGTCCCCACTACAATGATCAGGTTGCACGTGAGGATCATCTACATCTGGCTCTAAAACTAGGTTATTTGCCTCGTCGGTAGTGTTGCTCCCCTGATTTAAACAAAGTTGTTATACATTAAATTTATGGACGAAAACAAACATATTGAAAGGTTAATGTTTTACCTTATCATGCATTTTGGATCTTGGGACCTGCCCCAAGCTTCTGCGACGTTCAACTACAGCTTGATAGCCGAAATGGAAAGCGATATTTTTATCTTCCTCTGTAGTTTCTGTTCCGAATTCATCACCCTACATTACATATGATTGTGTATTTTTAATCATATTTTATAGGATTACAAAAACGTTGGAAGGCGATACAATTAATTATAAGATGTTTAGCTACTTAATTACAATTCTTGCAGCTAATTTCAAGTAGCCACCCTGGCCGAGCTTGTGATGGCCCTTTTTCTCTATCCTAGCTTTGGTTGCCTTGAGGTGTCAGGCAACCTAGCATCAAAAGATTGAAGTCAGATATGACGTAGCACACTTTTATTTTAGACATAAAGAAAATTAAAGCTATTGAATTAAAGTTGTAATTTACCTTGCGGGTCCAGTTGGCATTTTTCCTTCTTTCTTTGCCCTTTTCTCTTTTCCATCATGGATGAGTGCTCTCCACTCACTCTTTGAAACTGCGAGAGGACGTTCATATCTAGGGTTAAATTGCAATTGCGTACTATAGGTGTCCCTGGTATATTTCAAATATTTTCCGACTACCTGAGCCACCGCTGTTCTGTCAAATGTGTCGACCCCAAAAAGGGCTTCCAGATAATCTAGAAGTTCTTTTTTCAGGTTGGAATTCTGGGAATTCCACCCTGTACGTATGGTTGGGCCAAAAATTACCAACGCATGGCTCTCCAGAATCCTTTAGAACTCATTGTTTCCTACACAGAATAAAACCAAAAGAAAAAGAAGATATTATCATTAATTAAAAAATAAAAATCATGATAAATATGTTTTAGATAAAGTACATGAAATAGTTAAAATATTAAAATTTACCTGGGAGTTGTACATGCTTTATAGGGACACCTTCATCGTTCACCAACAACGTGCCATTAATGGTCCCTATGGAGCTGACACGTGTAGCTCTAGGAAATGAAATAATGTAGTTGGCCATATCAGCCTCATCATTGCCAACACGTTCAGCGGTTGGCTGGGTGTCTGCTTGGGCAGGGTGTGTTTCTTGGTTGGCACATAAAGGAGTAGAAGGTGTACGAGAGGGTTGTTGGGCAATCTCTTTCCCTTGTGTCCCACTACCACCAACACCGGGTTCAGAAAGTGCCAGAAAATGCTACATACAAAAGAAATTTTTGTTAGTTTAGTCAATGTAAAAATTAAAAATCAAACTATCACAATTCATCTCATGCAGAACAAAAAAAATATCCTTTTGACTTTTTATTATTACCTGATATCTTTCTAGCTGGCTCATAAGATGTTTTATCCTCTCTTTTATTTCAGGTGTTTGAGGCGCGTCTATCAAATTATTAAATTTTGACCTTGCATGTCGTGCCTTTTTTCGCAACAAGAACACTGGAGATAGGGATGAAGAAAGCTCTTCCTCAAAGAGGGAATCATCAGGCGTACCATGGCTAGGTGTCTGCATATTTGAACAAAATTAATATTATTTCAATTATGTAAATAACTAAAATACCTGAAGATAGAGCAATGTTGGCACTTTACATGTTCTTCCGCTGGTCTTTTTCCGCGATCATCCCGTCTTGAGGTTGTTCCTGCATTGCTCTGATCAGTCTGCCACATTGCAATAAAATTATAAATGTAAAAACTTGAAAACAATATCTAACTTGAAAACACAAAATGAAAACTGAAATAATTTCTAATAAGACACCGGAAGACAGAGTTAGAGTTTCAAATATGCCTTGCATTTAATTCAGTCCTAGAAACATGTCATTGCACATTAAGGCACCCAAACAAGAGACGAGATGACAATGAAGACCTTATTGAATATATTGTTGGAGCAACTTCTAGTAAACTTGTTGTGAAGACCTTGAGGATATTTTTGGAGAAACATTGTTGAAGCTGATGGTATAGCATTGTTGGAGACGATCTTGAAGGGCCTTGAAGTGAAGCTTTTGGAGCAACTATTGAAAAATCCTTAGAGCATTTAATAAGGCACTTTCTATCTTCCATCACCTTTTTCCTTTCAATATCCTTTAAACGATTTTGTTGATATTTAATGTTTGAAATCACGTTATAATTCCTTGATTATATGTGTTTGGGGACTTTCCATTTGAAATTACCCAAAAATACCCTGGCAATTTTATCTT
Source organism: Pinus albicaulis (assembly GCA_034641835.2). Lineage (NCBI taxonomy): Eukaryota > Viridiplantae > Streptophyta > Pinopsida > Pinales > Pinaceae > Pinus > Pinus albicaulis. Next base: position 856,524,182 of record CM076573.1, read on the forward strand.
CAGAATGCATGTCTGACCCTATTGTTCAATATTTTGATTGATAGTAGTAAACATAGAGAGTTAGGGGGCTCTTGACTTGGTTTGGTTGGGCCATTAGATCCCTAACATCTACTAGGGAGAACCCCCCTTGAGTTGGAGGAGAGCTAGCCCGAAGTGAAAAGAGGTTGGTGAGGTGACAATGGGGCCATTGAATTACACATGGTATCACACTTTAGCTTTAGGACTTTATCTTGAGAAGTGCGAGATTTTGCTATATCAATTCTCAAATTGTTTACAACACTATTGTTAAGAACTAATAAGAAGTGATGTTGAGGGGGTTTTGGGTATAAGAAACAATACCATTTAAAAACTAGGGTTCTCAGTCCTTGGCATTCCTTCACCTGGGCCTAGGGGCACACTAGAATAATTTCACACTAAACCATGCAAACTTAAAAGTAACTTAACATATCCATAAAGTAATAATAATCATAATTCCTAATTTCCTATCGTACGATATGATGCAAATTATTCAAACATGAAGCAATGAAGACATGCAATGTCTGAATTTCAAGATTGATGAACCAATACAAGAAGTTAGAAACTACAACTTTGATTCAATACTCGTGTCCTAACTCTAGGAAGGAATCTAGTTTGTAGTACAGAACATGCATCGTGTATTATCAATTCTTAATTGACAACAACTAAAGGTCATATACCTCATCAATTCCTTCCCATTTTGTGTTTTTATGTTATATTCCTTATAAAAATGTCAAATTTCTCTCAAAGTAAGAAACCACTGAATAAAATAAAAAATAGTTGAGATATGATTGAGAAATGGTCATTTATTTCTTGAAAGGATCTTCACAATTTATTTGGTTGTTTTTCATCTCAAGAAACAAGAAATGACCTAAGAAACTATCGTGATGTAATATAAGAAACAACATGGTGCAATGGCCATTTTCAAAGCCAAATGATGTCCATTGAGGACATGGCCTTTATTTGGTTCCCGTTTCATAGGAGTTTCGGGTAGAAATGGAACTTTGTTGTACCATTTCCAGTAGTAAAAAGGGAAAACCTTCTTTTTCCATGGGAAATAATTTACCTTTCCTTTTTCAAGATAATCTAAATCACAAAAAATATGAACTATACCGCACACATTCTTGGATAATGTGAAAGTGGAAAAGGAATACCCTACACAAGTGATGCACACATGTACATTTGAACACTAATAGATTTTTGTAGTTGAAATGCAATGCTTGTTTTCATTTAAATGTAGGGTTTTTAAAGCAGGGAGAAATAATGGCTGCCAAATTAATAAGCATTTCTTTGGGAAAAATTTAAATATTGTATTGGGTGATCAAGATAATAGAGGGTATTGAATCTTGATTCTTGACATCTAGAGAGAACCCTACAGCCTAACACAATCCAATGGAATTGACCAAAAAAACCCAAATCGAGTCAACCCTACTATAGGAGGAAGGGCCTGCAGTAAGAACTTACCATTTTGCAAGAGCTGAGGGCGAATGTTGTTCTGCAAGAGCTGAGGGCCAATGCTGTTCTGCAAGAGCTGAGGGCGAATGCAGGGTGAATGTTGTTCTGCAAGAGCTGAGGGCGAATGCAGGGTGAATGTTGTTCTGCAAGAGCTGAGGGCGAATGCTGAGGGCGAATGTTGTTCTGCAAGAGCTCAAGGTGAATGCTGAGGGCGAATGCTGTTCTGCAAGAGCTGAGGGAGAATGTTGTTCTGCAAGAGCGGAGGGCGAATGCGCGCGTGATATCAGACGTTAATGTAGCACACATGTACATTTGAACACTAATAGATTTTTGTAGTTGAAATGTAATGCTTGTTTTCATTTAAATGTAGGGTTTTTAAAGCAGGGAGAAATAATGGCTGCCAAATTAATAAGCGTTTCTTTGGGAAAAATTTTAAATCTTGTATTGGGTGATGAAGATAATAGAGGGTATTGATTTCTTGACATCTTATAGAATCCTTAGACAATAACAAAATCCAATGGAATTGACCAAAAAAACCCAAATAGAGTCAACCCTACTATAGGAGAAAAGGCCTGCAGTAAGAACTTACCATTTTGCAAGAGCTCATGGCGAATGTTGTTCTGCAAGAGCTGAGGGCGAACACTGAGGGTGAATGCTGAGGGAAAATGTTGTTCTGCAAGAGCTGAGGGCGAATGTTGTTCTGCAAGAGCGGAGGGCGAATGCGCGCGTGATATCAGACGTTAATGTAGCTATTGCGACGGATACGAAACAATAAAATCATTTTTATGTAGCACGCATATAAGTTTCGTATTTTTATGTAGCACGCATATAAGTGTCGTTATACCGGCGGTGGAAAAAGCGTTGTTATTGCGACGAGTGTCTCCAAACGTCGCAATTGCGACACTTAGACATTGTGTCGCACTTGGACGTTTGGAGGCAGTCGTCGCAATAGCGACGCTTTGGGCCATAGTGTCGCAATTGCGACGTCTTCCTCCAAACGTCGCAATTGCGACACTTTTCTAAGTGTCGGTATTGCGACACTTTTCTATAAACATCGGTATAGCGACGGTTTCAGGCGGGATGGAAAAAATTTGGGGAAATTTCCGACATTTGGTCAAAAGCGTCGCAACCAAGTGTCGGAATTTCCGCCAATTGTAGTAGTGTTAGCTCATTTAAAGAAAAAAGGAGGAAATAAGAAATCTGACAAAGGCTCAAAGAGAAATCATCATAAGAAGATTTACCTATCAAAAATTCAATGTTTTCAATGTGACAAATTTGGGCACTATAGAAACCAATGTCCCAAAAAATCAAATGACAACAAGAAAAGAGAAAGAGATCATGCTACTGTTGTTGATACTGAAGAACAATCCAAAAGGAAGAAGAAGACTATTTAAGGTATTTTTTTTATATCCTTGTGATTATTTGAAAATATTTATAATATTTATGAGGTTTTTAAAGTTATTTCATAGATATTGAGTTTAGGGTTTCTTGATATTTAGGGTTTTCAAAACCCTAGAAAACAAAAACCCTAACCCTAGTTTAATATTTCCTCTATGAATCCCTACTTATTCGGAAATGATATATAGGGTTTTCTAGATAAATATTTAATAGGAAAATATAAATCCTTATATATTTTTTAGTAGGGTTCTAGGGTTTACACTAAACCATACCTAAATATGGGATGAAGATGGATCTTAGGAGTCCATGTATAAACCCTATGATCTAAATGTTTCCAATGCAAGCAGAAACCCTATACTAAAAAATGTAACATTGTTTTGTTGTATTTATATATTGTGTTTGGTTGTGTGTGTGTGTTTTTTTTAATTGTGAAAACTAGATAAGAAAAATTAAAATCTTGTGCTTAATGATGACCTCCTCGGAATGATGAGCATGATGGGAAGAGGAAGCTGCAAAAACTTAATGCTATTGAACCTTTTCATCTAATAAGCATATAAATGATTTAAGGATGAAGTTGAAAATGTCATTGGAAAGAAATTTTTCTGGTTCAATTTAATTGGAGTACCAATGGATGTGAAGCTACGATATATTCCCACAAATGAATAGGTAGCTCATATTTTGACTAAATATTTCAATAAGAAGTTGGTGTATTTGAGACGTATTCTTAGATTAGTTGATATTTCCTATTTTGAGAAAGAGAGATGATGAGTTGTTGTACCTTAGGTTAATAAACCCGTATGATGGTACTCAGGGTTGGTATCTTGGCAGGAATCCTAGATGATACCTACATCCCTGTTAGGTTTGGTACCTTGGAAAGTATCCTAGATGGTACCTAGATCCTTGTTGATGTCTTGGCAGGTAACCTAGATTGAATCCTTGTTGAATTGGTATCTTTTCAGGTAGCATAGATGACACTTGATGTCCTGGCAAGTAGCTTAGATGACATTTGGGTCCTTATTGAGTTGGTGTCTTGGAAAGTAGCCTAGATGATGGTTGGATCCTTATTGAGTTGGTGTCTTGGCAAGTAACCTAGATGGTACCTAGATACGTTGGCAATTAGTGTAGATGGTATCTAACATTGTATATGTTGATTATAATACTCTTCTTAGAACATTTCAAACTTGAGGTCATACTTGTACTGTTGGTAAATTATGAATACCTCCCTAGTTAAGAGGGAGTGTTGAAAAAAAGGTAACTAAGGCTCGGTCTTCATAATTGTTATAATACTCACATCATTATATATTTATTGTAAAAAAAAAAGAGAGAGAAAAATATAATTTTGAAAGCATGGGTTTCATGCTCTATTTTATTTTTTCAATTAGGTCAAGCATGTTCTTCATGATCTAGGGTTTATTGAGTCGATATAGTCCTTATCATATGTATAAGACCCTTATGGGAACATTATACCAAGAAATAAATTTTAAATTTGATTTTAAAATGTCATTTTTTGGACTCGCAACACCAAGTCGGCCTTGCCATTGAAGTCGGCCTAGAAGAATCCCATTCAACCACACAAGATGCATATATATTAGAGGATAATTCAACCTAATGTGACCTCCAATCCAGCAAGTTTGATCTGCACCTAGAACAAAAGTAAAATCAAGTGCAAAATAAGGAATGAAAGGAAGAATCCAAGTGAAGAAGGAGAAAAACTTGAATTTGATCCATATTAGCTCACACGTGCGAGAATTTTAGGGTTTTTGGTGCTACTGTAGGTCCGAAAATTGCAAGATGAGTTGCAGATCTAATCTAGAGGGCCAACAAAAATTTCAAGCTGCAGAAAATACTCTTTAAATCTCATTGAATTTGACTCTTTGGAAGAAGACTTTGAAGGAAGATTTTGACCTTAAAAAAAAAAGGAACTTTGGAGGAAGGCTTTGAATTTTTGGTACTTTGAAGGAATACTTTGACTCTTGAAGAAAGAAAATATTTTGGAGGGCTGACTTGGTGTTTGGTGGAAGTCCCGACTTAGTACTATTTCTCTAATTTTGATTTGGTTCTATAAGAAGAAGAAGATTTTGATTTGGTTTTCCCCTAGAAAATGGGTTTTGCCATGGCTGAGAGATTACATACTGTGTTATATTGTCCTTGTGATATTCATATTATTTTTATTTTATATTTTCTTAATGAAGATAAAAATAAAAGAAGATAATATAAATTAAAATTATCAAAATAAGAAAATATTTTCCTACCTTTGAATTTTCTAACACTCGTATCAACAATTCATATGTTTTTTAATTATTAGGAGCATATAAATACTCTTTTATGATGGTTGAGTTCACCTGTTGTGATCCGAATCTGAATGTTAGTTTTTTTGTTCTAATTTCATCTTCAGATTATAAACAATTTGTTGATATTTTGCTTCATGTGTATAGGTTTCTTAAGGTGTTTGTGAGTGTCAAAAAAGTATATGTATCAATTTTTATGTTAAATTAAAGAGCATAAAAACATTAAAAAATAATGTTGAACAACAAAAATAAAATATACAACAAACCATCAAAATGATCCATTAACACAGTGTTTTGATGAAGAAGTTCACCCCTCCTGGGCTACATCTCCTTGGTCCAAATTCCATGGTTTGGGCCTCTGTATTATATAAAATGTGAAAATTTGTTGTTTACATTCATCTACTGCTCCTGAAACCTACTTCAATGTGTTCAGAATGTCCAAATAATCTAGAATAGACTCTTCTTGCTCCCAATTTGGTTGAATTTTGCAAAAGTTATGGCCTCCTCAATTCTGGCCTAGGAAACCCCACTAAATTTGGAGATCACTCCAGTTAGGGCTGCTAATTTTGGAGGCATTGCCAAAATTTGGGGCTCTTCCAAACATGCCGCCGAATTAAATTCCAGTTTAATTAATTTAAGTGCAAGATTAATTAGGGATAAACATGGTTTAGGTGCATTAAGTGCACTCTAAACAAATTCAAATTTAAAATAGGATTAGTGCGGGTTAAATATGGATTACTGGCTAATAAAGCTGCATTAAACATTAAACCCTCCATTACCAAAATCTCTGCTCCCTGTGGTCTTCGCATATGGTTACATGGCCGGGGGTTGGCCCTTGCCCTAGCCTCGCCGATTCAACCATTTGAATTCAAATATATGTCGCGGGCATATACTAATAAGATCGGAGTTGTGGTATAATGGTAAGTATGGTGTGTTGTTTGGGGGAGGTCATGGGGTCGAGCCCCGACCTCTACCTAGCCGTTGGTAATATATTTTTCCATACCACACACATATGATTTAAACCTTTGATATGTCAAAAATTCGACCCCACCTTTGAAACTTAATATAAATTCGGACTTTGGCATATATGCAATTCGGCCTTTGGACTTGGTCCACAAGAGGGGGCATGTGGCGTCCCCTAGATGCACCACATGTCCGCCTCTAGTTGGACTAGCCCAACCTTATAATAATAATAATAAAATGCACCACCATATAAAAATTTCGGCCTTAGGATAAAAACATAAAAAAGTCACCTTCCAAACTTTCCGGCGAATCCTACAGTGACACTTGTCACAGTGTTATTGGGCGAAAATGACATAATATTCCCATAATATCCATTTCTTTGTTGACTAGGCTTCCATGTCAGCATTTTGTGCTTTCTGGAATTTTTTTAGTTGTTTAGGAAAACGAACAACAGGCTCTATCTTCCTCATTTGGAGTCGGTTTTCGATGAAACGAATTGTGTCGGATTCCCAACAACGAGCTCTTCACTATCGTTTAGTTTCCAATCAATTCTAAGAACTTTCATTTTTTAGCTTTAACCCTTAGCACCTGATCATGTTTCAAGGCTTAAAACAACTATTTTATGATATTCTAGCTCCTATGGGCCTAATGTTAATATACTATTACGTAAAAATAGATCAATAACTTGTATGCTTTATAATTAATTAGATAAATTTTCCATGATCATTCACAGTTTCATTTTTTAGAGTTTTGACTATCTATATGTATAATTTCAAGGAATTTTTTTAGTATAATCCCAAAATCATGTGTTATGCATGGCGTGATTTCATGTACTTAATCATGTTTTTTTATATGCATTTTATATTTCTGACAAAAAAATTATTGTGTATGTCTTCCTAGTTTCTATAAACAAAAAAATCCTCGAAAACAACTCCTTTTAATGCTTCTGCAAGAATCCTTAAGTCTAAAAAATTAGGCTTTATTTGTTACAATACATACTCAGTTTAAGTTCACTTAAGGCAATATATTAAATGCTAATTAGGTATATCTGTCAACCACCTTATTTATGTATCTTCCAACCACCCATATTTAGATTTGAGCGTCTCCCAAATTATTATATATTTGGTTTCTCTCCCTGTAATATTTATCCTATTTCCTGTTCTTCTATTGTTGTTTTATTTTAGTTATGGAGTTCAAACTTACATATAATCCTGGTTAGTTCTCTCCTTGTTTTTGGAAAACATGGTATCAAAGTGTGGGATGTGGAGCTTTCTCTATAGCTTTAGTTTTTTCATTGGTGGTAAGAAGGGGCCGTAATTAGCATGCTCAGTGGTGGATGGATCATTGTTTCCATTGAGGGGAGCCTCCTCCTTTTCAATTACATGAGGTTTGGGAATTCCTACTCCAACCAAGTGCTCCATGTTTTCACATTCATTTTTTGTTGGATTTATCAAAAATCCACCCAATTTGTATTCCCCAAAAATGACATTTATGATGATAGTGAACTCACTGCATACTCCCTTGTTGTAGCGAAATTTCGATGATTCTTCAATTCCAAAGCTCAATTTTACATATATTTTTATGCCCTCCAATTTTTTGGCAACAATGAGGGTTTCTTGTTCTTCGCCAAGCATGGAGTTTCCAAGGAGATCTAAGTTTGAAACCTAGTCGACACTATTGTGAACCATGGTTCCCCAATCAAAGTTTTTTGTATAGAAAATAATTGATCATATTAAATGGGTAAACTTTATTATTGTGGAATCAATGGTAAAACCCTCAACCATTTATTATATGATAGTTTCCAATGCTAAAGGGAATTAAATTATTATCCCTTTGGGGTTAGCGAAGTTGTTGTAGATTTTTGTGGGAAAATGCCTTGTGTTGATTACCAAATTTTCCTTTTTTATGTGCTTTGCATAGACTTGCGTGCAAGTTTAGATTTTTTACATGAAACTATATGGATTGGAAACACAATTTTTCTTATCCTTGTGTCATTGTTTTGATTTCTTATGTGGATATTTTGAGGCATTACTAGCTAGGAGTTACTTGTCCCTCTATAGAGTTTCAATCAAACTTCTCATTTGGAGCTTCCAAACTCCACATACCTCGCTACTCTTTTAATGGTTGGTGGGGTTTGATTTTGGTTTAAGCCTTTGTTTTGGTTCCTAAACAATGTCATTTTTTTCTGGAGCATTTATGTGATAGTTTTGCAGGTTTTCCATCCTTGTTTCTCTATAATCAATCATCTTCCACTAAAAAATTCAACCATGTTCTTTGAGGTTACTTGAACCTTTTCTCAAAAATTTTGGTTATACTTCCTTAATATAGATTTCAACCACCATGACCCTCATGCTCTTTCCTTTCGATGAATATTTGTGGGATCTTCTTTAATTTCAAATCCAAGGAGTTTCACTGTTGGTGTTACTCCCTTCTAGAATACTTGTTTTTTTGTTTGACAACATTAATCCTTTGAAAATTTTATATAGGGTACCTATCATGGCATTGTAACCAGGTCTCATTTTCAGATTTAACATTTTTATATACTTCCCTAAGTTTTGTTGGGTAATTTAATTGTTGGTTAAATTACTTGCATTAAATTATCAACCTAGGGTTCGTGTTCTTTCGAAGTGAACTTGCACTATATATGCTAGGCTATCAACTTTCAATTGAAAATGAAATTGACTTATAGAAAGGATTGCAAAGTTCAAATGAAACCTACTCATGAAAAGATCTAAGTGAGCACACACACACGTGTTTTTTTCTCAAAGACTATATCAACTAAATCATCGAATTGAGAGCTAAAAAAGTAAAGGAATTCAACCAAAAATATATTATAGTTCTATATTATGAAAGATTTGAAATTATATTATATTGAACAAGAAATTAAAACTGATTCTATTGGACTTCAAAAATAAATCTAGTCTATTGAGCTTTGAAAAGAAATTTGATCTATTGTGCTTTTTGAAACAAATCTAATTTATCGAACTTGGAAATAGATTTAATCTATTGAAATTGAAAGAAAACCTAATATATTAGACTTTGAAAATAAATTTGATCTATGAAAATCAATTCAACTCTATTCTAGAGAAGGAATAAAATCCTATCCTAAAATGAGAAGCAAGTGATTGAAACTAAATTTCCGAAGCCTATTGATATTATTGATGTATGCATATCAATTAGAGCCAATCACAACTAAACTATATATAAATATGAGACTAATAAAATTGAATAACAATGAAGTAAATGTTTTTGGTTGTTCTTTATTTTTCTCAAGTGCTTTACCTATGGAAGATAAATGGATACAAATGAGAAATGAGAAAGTTAAAATCTTAAATTATAAAAATAGAGCATGATCTTATCTAATTATGTTCAATACAAAGCATTGATCTAAGTGTAATGAAAAACAAAGCATAAGTAAATCAAATGAAAAGAATGAAAAACATCTATACTACTAAAATCGCAGGCCCTCCTAAGATGTACGAGGTGTATCACCAACAAGTATTATAATAACATCATAACAAAGGTTTGTATTAATTGCAGTGCGTAAAAAAAGTTTTCTTCACAACAATAAATCTCCAAAATATAGTAACTTTTGAACTATATTTCGCTTATAAGTGAAGCGTTTATATAGAGTTTCAAATTACAAAAATTTGAGAATTCATTGCCTCATAGCTAGAACTTGAAATCGAATATCTAGAAGGAGGAAAATGGACTCAATGAATTCATAAACAGTTATATTCCCAGGCCCGCAGCAACAGATGCTCAAAATGTCAAATTGACATCTAAATTTTATGACTAGAATATGAGTCTTTCTTCTCACAATTCTCTACTAAAGGGGCGAATCGTGAGAATACACATATAAAATTCAATTTTATCTTCAGATCTAGCTTGCTTGATGATAGCCCATGCTTTCTTGAAGATAGAATTGATTCCTTTGATTTTCTATCTGCTATAGATGCACCATGGCTACTTTAACTGTAAGCTTGACTCAATATATACTGTGAACGTGTGAACCTCCACCTATGGCTAATAGGTGGATCTCCATCTTGGCAACATTTGGTAGCTTCCCATATGCTTTGACTGATTTTTAACACATGTGAACCTATAAAATATTGAATTCAACTACAAAATGTTAGGGAAAATGTAAAATATGCACAATTTGGTATCTATTATCTAATCAAACCAATTTCAAAAATTAAAACATATATACTTGAGTTGATAATGGACATTTACCTTATCAATGTATTTGCATGGCCCATATGACTCTTAACCCATGGAGAACGAGTAATGAGATGGGAATATGTGACTAAATAAGTGGAAAAGGAAACGTGAAACTGTAAAAAAGAGGAAAAAATTGGAGGTTCCACAAGTTTCACATAAGGTGAGGAGGGGGGGGGGGGGGGTGGAGTTAGAATACATGCTCTATTTAAGTTCACAAATGTTGAGTTGGTATATCTTCCCACCACCTTCTTAATGTACTTATTAACCACCCATAATTAATCTTTTATATATATATATATATATCAATTATTCTTCTTCTATTGTTGCTATGTTTCAAGTATGGAGTTCAAACTTATATAAGATCCTCGTTAGGTCTCTCCATTTTTTTTAAAACATTACATTTGTGTACATAAAAGGATTTTTTAGATAAAAATACCTCTATTTGTTGTTGCTCTTCTCCAAAATGAGAGTATTTTTTTCTAGGGATGTGCTTAAATTGTACCTTTGATTTTTTCCTTCCTTAGTCAAGTTTTTGTTTCTACGTTCATGCCAGGGACTATAGTTCGTCTTTGCCTAAAAATTAGGGGGTTTTCATCTTCAAAAATAGGTCTTATTACATCTTCGATATGGGATCTATGCATTTAAGGGCATAGAAATATGTTTATCTTCCATAAGGAAAAGCATTGACAACAAACCATAAGGATGTATTCCCCATAGGTCATTAATGCTCATTAAAGTTTTATATTGACATATGTTGTCAATATATAATAATTTTTTTTAGACTCGAGTGTATATATGTACACTAGTTGGAAATTTGAAATTGCAATGTGAATTTAAAAAAAAAGAATTCGTTGTTATTTCCAAGGGGCGAATAAGGAAAACTTTGAGGAGGGTTTGTTTCCGGATACATCACATTGATTTTGGTTATTTTATTGACGTTTCGAGCCATCATATGTAGCTCGCCATTAAGATGAATGAATGATATGAAAGTCTAATCCAGCCAAAAAATGACAAATATATATACAAATCCTATAGAGAAATGATGTGGGGAAAGGATGCCAAGAAAGAGAACTCTAAAACCCTAAAATATTAGGTATTTAATAATAAAATTAATTATTTTATTTTATTTTTTTAAGTTTGTAATTATTAATATTAATATTAAAATGAATTGATAGTACCCGGTGTAAAGTAATTAATAACAAGATAAAGTAAATACTAATAAAAAAATATTAAATGGTAATATTAATGTATTAGGGTTATATGAAATATTAAGTAATATAATGGATAGAATTAATTAATTAAGAATATATTAATATTATTAAATAGTGTTAAAATATTGTCTATTGAAATATTTAGTTATCGATAAAATGGAGTTTAAAAGATTAGGTATTTAATAATAAAATTAAGTTATTTTAATATTAAAATTTGTATTTTCTTTTATAATTATTAATATCATGGAAATGTAGATATTAATATAGAATATTAAAAAGTAATACTAATGTATTAGGGTTATATGAAATATTAAGTTATATAATGAGTAGAAATTAATTAATTAATAATACATTGATAAGAATCTAAGTGAAGATTGCATGAAAATGATAAAGTTAATTCAAAATTGACTTGGAGGTAAAGGTGGGGATCCAATTCTCACTTATTTTCTAGCTTGAATCTCTATAAGGTTTTTAGATCGTTTCTATATTTATATCGCTTCCCTGAATTTTCTATGATGATAACGATTGAATTTGGAAAGGATGCACGTGTTTTCAATATAAATTTGATGCCTAGTCTTGTTAGAATGTTTGGCCAAGACAGAAGTTTTAGAGCGATTATGTTTTATGTCGTCGGAGTGTTCATGAGTCCTCATCAGAATGGATCGGATTAAATAAACAAGGGATTAAATAAATATTTATTTTTTACATTTAGTAGGAATGGGATATTTTACATATTTAAGGAAGCTATGAATAGTGTTCATTGGTATAAATGTTGCCTTAATATTGTTCTTTCTCGAATATGGGAAACTTTTTCATTAGTTCCCATAATGTAAGGGAGGTGTACTTTTCCAGCTAGATTGTCCAAATTCTCTTTATTTTTATTTTTATTTTTAGGTCCTTTATAAAAAGTTCGAATGCCATGTTTCCATGGTGTCTCTTGTATCGATTCTTTTTTAATACCTCCTTAAGATGGGACTTTTCAGTTTCCAAATGTTCCTTGTATGAAATTCACACAACTCTAGTGGCCAAAGTGTTAATAAATCCAAGTTTCTAAGCAAGATGATGGTGGGACGGGCATAGAGGTATTGTTTGATGTAAGTATTTTTTTGATAGACTTGGTAAGACATGGAACCATCCTGATTTCTAGTAATGAGAATGTCAAGAGAGATAATATTGTCATCCACCTCAACTTCCATTGCAAATTTGATAAAATTAGGTTGATTGTTAAGGTGTTGCAAAAAAATTCTAATTTTTGTTGTCCATGTGGTCATATGATGAAGGTGTTATCAAAAATATTTTCCAAACTTTGGGTTTGAAGGGGAAGGAGTCAATGTCATTTGTTTCAAAGTCTTCCATGAAAAAAATTGCAATAATGGGAGATAGAGGAGAGCCCATAGATACCCCAAATGTTTGTTCATAGGTTTCGCCCATTATATTAAAAAATGTGGATCTAAGAAAAATTTCTATAAACTTAGCCATGTCAGGATCAATAATTTTGTGGAAAACTTTCATGGCTCCCTCAATAATGTAGGTTTTAACCATGTACAAAAATTACCTACAAACGAATTCTTAAAAAATAAAAATAAACAATAGCAAGAACATAAAACAAATATACACAAATATTTTCCCCTGGATCCTGAAATTGAGACTACCAAATTGATATTTCATTATATTCTTTTCAATGTTACACTACATACATATACATGCCAAAGCATTCATAAAACCCAATCCATTAACCCTGGATTAGAACATAACCATAGTTCCCTTAACCGGATCTAGAAAACACAATGGGAAGAATACCATCACACCCAAAACCATGTGGAAAACCCATGCACAAAACCATAGGTAGGTCTGCCCACCTGGTCCGCCCACCTATTATAGGTCCAAAAAAAAATTGTGTCTAGTCATGGAAAGAATATAACACACACCCAACAAATAAGAATGTTGGTGTAAAGTGAATTCATCAGTGAAATAAACATTTTAAGACTTGATCAAAACCGTATTTTGGCTCCAACCAAAGGTTTAAGTTTCCCGGACATGTGTTTAGCAAGATGGTATATGCGTCTACCAATAGTGTTGACTATGGGTCTAAGGGGAACCCCTTCCTTGTGAATATTTGGTGCTCCATAGAACCTTGGTGTATATGGATTTCTTTCTATCATCTTCTTATTGTCATTTTCATTACTATATTTGATATAGTTTCCGACTTATTTAGATATTTTCTTCAAGGTATTCTTATTTACCTTTATATAACTCTCACTATTGTTAAGGTGATCTAACATTTTTTTCATTATAATCATTCACATTCATGATAGTTGTGGCTTTTAATTTGTAATTCTTGCATACTTTGTAAAGAACATGCATTTCCTCCTAAGATGTTATAGGCCCAAATATAGAGGGGGTATTGTAGACCTCTGTATACTGAAGTAGTCAAATTGTTGCACGAAAGTGGGTCCCGGGTCCTACAAATAAGAGGGTCTCATACAAAAATTCCATGTATAACCTCGTCATAACCTTACATTAAATTATTATTAGTATTATTATTACTATTGCTATGAATAATCGTCTTTGTGAATCTGCAATGATCAAATTTCTTAGACATGCACCTGATATGACTATTGATTAACGTGTTTCCATTGATGTCTGTTGTTTTAATTGATGTCACATCTCAGTCATTGATTTCCAAGCATTGTTTGTGTCAAGTTAGAGGGGAGCCCGGTAGGTGTGTTATCATTGTTAATATGTTGTCATTGACGTGTTAATGTTTGTTGATTCCTATCTTGAGGTCATGGATGAAGATAATATATTTGAAGGCATTTATTCGTTAGCCTTATATCAAACAAATACAATAAGTGTTTAGTCGGATAGCCCTATCCAAGACCTTTACAATGGTATATGGCACTTTACCTAACTCCCAAGTAATGAAGAGAAAACTAAGGTTGAAATTTTTCAATTCAAGTGAGGTTTTAGTTGGTGATGGCCCTCAATATTACAAAAATAATACTGTGACTCCTAAGGGTCTCAGCTTTAATTGTCAACTTGTGGCTCATATAGACTTGAGAGGGGTTGTAATCATGTAGGCATTGACTATGACATTGTTGAAGGCCTCAACACTATCAGAAACATAGTTCCAACCAACTCCTACCCCCTAGGCCCAATATTTGCATGTTACCACATAAAGCATGGAAATCACACACCATTATATAATACACAAATAAAATCATTTTAAATAGTAATTACATGACTCACCAAGTGAACTTTACCACTCTTAAGGAAGGAGGACCATATAAGTATCTCCTTGGAAATCCATCCTAGCAAATTGACAACACAACACCATCATTGGAATCCTTTATTGGTGCTCAAAAAACTCTAGAGTAAAAATATTCCATGTGTTGACTAGCATAAGCACCTCTCCTCATCAATGCATCCTCAAATCTCATAAGCCCCCAAAATATAAATTTCAAAATGGCAGTAGAGAGGTTTCTCACTTATATAATTCACAACACAAGTCAATAGGAAGTAGTTTTAGGGTTGGATTGTAGTTTCAAATTATTGATTTCTTTTGGGAGAGGAAATTTAGTGAGGGTATTGGTTTCGGAAGAGGGAGTGGACAATGGATTAGGGATATTATTTTGAGATAAGACTACATATATCTTATTGTATGTGTTGGACCCATTTTGGGTGATGTTGTTGGACTGAAAAATTGTGCTTAGAGAGAGGGTTTTGAAGGAGGGTTAATAAACACTACTAATTTGGTCCTTATCTACTTAGAGGTGATTAATTAGGAGGGCCCTGCCTTGGATGTGGGGTAGGGTGCCTTGGATGTGGGGGAGGGTATGGTTCCTTGTTATTATTGTACTTTTTCTTTGTTTTTTCCATTAATCCTCAAGATTATGGGGTTTTTCTTAGGTTTTTATTTTTCCCGAGCAATGAAATGGTGACACTTAAACAACAATTGTTCATAGTCCACCCGTTGAAAATATTTTGATATTTAAAATGTTAGGAAAATAGATATAGGAAACATATTTTTCAATACCTACCCCTATAGAGAGGTGGGAACATGAGAACATCTGGTCCTTTAGAGTCGCACTATCAATGTATTTTCCTAGGGTGATTCTAATGGATCTCAAAATATATCCATAATATAAAAGTAGTGAAATATGGGAGAGCCTAGTCTAGATTGGCACAACTAAGGGTATGCAATTTTTTGGCTAAACTTTGGGGGCCATCTATTTAAATACATTCTCTTGGATTTATAAAAGTAAGGGGCATTTTGAAATATAATGTCTTAATTCTCCATAGATTTGAAAAGAAATGAGAGAAACCATGACCACAAAAGAAATGGGTCATCCTTCCACTAATTAATGGTTACCAACTCTTCTTAATCCATATCACCATAGAAAGAAGAGATGAAGAGAGCCTTGCAAACTATCCTACAAGTCCTTTACTAGAGAGACTCATGGTCATTTGGCATGAAATCCGAGGGAGAGGAATTTCTAGAGTGGTTTCTAATTTCTTCATAGAATGAGTTGGGGTTGATTTCATGGAGGGTCCCAGATTTTCTACTAACCACCTAAAAGCTTTGATGTCTATGAGAGGAGGGGAACAATATCTCCCCTCCGTGGGGTCATGCATAAGCAAAACACAAAATTGTAGAAGGGTATAGGGTTATTACATAGGGCTAAGGTTACTACAAAATTATTCCAATTTATATTTTTGTATCATATCATACCTTAACTAACTAGAGATAAAGTAAATAACATTTATCTAATAAATTCTTATTGAAATCCATATAAACATTTTTCATAAAATTAAGATAGATTTTAAAAAGCCCAAAACAATAAATAAATACCTTTGGGAAAAAAAAATTTTAAACTTTCTAGTCGATGTTTGCAAATGTTTTATTACAATAGTGATTATCTAAAACTTTGAAAACAATTATTACAACAAAAACTACATAGAACTTAGAAATAATGAAAATTTAAGCTAACAAATTGACCCTATCAATAAGCACTAACCTCTGTGATAAAAAAATAAAAAATAAATAAAATAAAAAAATAAAATAAAATAAAATTGTACATATTTGCAATAAACAAATATTTCTAAAAAATTGCAACAAGACTCCCAATTCATGTTGTTCATGATGATCTCCCTTTATGTATAAGTTATAAGTTCTAGTTCTAGGTGTGCAATACCCAAAAATTCTTTGAATGATAAAGTAGTCATCAATCAGATTTTAGGGATCACAAGTTTTGAAGTTTCTACTAGACAATTCACTGCCCATGAATTTAGAACCTTCATTGGCGCATAAAAAATTAATCAGTATAAGCACCAATGTTATTGCAGTGAAGAACCTTGAGAATAATAATGTTCAAATATCCATGGAATATTATACAAAAGCAAAAATCTAAGCTTTTCATTTTAGCAAAAAAAAATGATTTAAAATATGAAGGAATGAGCTTAGGCTTCAACTTCATTTGTGGTAGTTGTAGAAATTTTTTGGATATGTGTAATAGAAGCTCACAATGTCTTAGAGAACAAATTCCTTCATTTCCATGTGCATGTAGTTTGTGGAGAGAAATTAAAACCACCTTTACCACTATTGTATTTTGGTAATTACTTATGTCGGGGTGTGCCACAGACTACGTCCAAGCAGTTATTGGACCAAGATATCTACTTTACTATTTCCTTCATCCAATAGGTAATCAACCCTATCAAAACAAGGGTGCAACTCAATAATTATATACACTGGATTGAATCTCACAAATTTGGTTACTTCAACTATCTTGATAATCACTACTTTGTAAAAGTAGCTAACTCTCCAAAAAAAATATGGGAAAAGACGTTGAGCATGAAAACCGAAATCATAGATTTATTTGGAGGGATGTTTTGTTCCTTGGAAAAAATGAAGAAGATATCTCCACTTTCTTTCCTCGCCATCATATGAAAACCCTTCTTCATGGTTAGGGTTGGAATCATATCATGTTACTTTTATGAGAAATTAGCATAACCATATGAAATAAATGATTGATAAATGTTGATAGGTATCAATCCATGATAAGCATCAAAACACTTACCCAATAATACATCTCACATTTTCTAATTTTTTAAAAAATCATAAAAATTAACTAAATTATAACTTTATTTTAAATGATCATTTTTATTAATTATAAAAATAATTTATATATGATCTCTACTAGGGTTAGGGTTTATCTCTTAAGAATTTTTCGAATCATCAGTCTACTATTGATGGAATCGATACACCAATCTGATTTTGTATCCCTTTTGGTGACTACCATTGATGTTGTTATTGCTTGAATGAATGGGTGAGCACTTGGAGATGGGTATGAACCCCTCCTAAATAAGTAGTCGTGATAAGGGGTCACTAGTCTAATCCAAGTGGACCAAGCACTGGAAATGGAAACAAAAATATCCAGGAGAAACCTATTCTTGGAGCTCAATGGAAATCTTGCCTATGTCTACCTAAAGTTGCGGTAAACCATAAGAATGTGGTTCTAAACAACAAGTTGGAAGGGTATCATCAATATATGAAGGATAATGCACTCATTTGTAAATTTATATAGATCTAGTCATCTGAGAGGACTCTTTTTTAATGGATATAGAACAAATTGCGACCCAGGGGCTATATTGATTTGAAACTTTGAGCAAAAGGAATTTTCATAGTGATATTTTCTAATATGGAAGAAAAGGCCTAGGTTTTTGGAAACAAGCCATATTTTTTTTATAATGTTGGTCTATTCATGGGGTTTTGGGAGGAGTGCTACATTCTAGAGAAGGAAAAATTCATGGCGGCTCCAATCTAGGTGAGGTTGTTTTCGTTGCCTAAATACTTTTAGGATCTAGAGATTCTCGAAGGTATTGGTAATTCCATTGGAACAATTGTTAAGATCTTAGATGTTACCAAGAGGGGCCACTATACCTCCTATGTTAGGATTTTCATATACATGAATATATAATAGCCTCTTCCAGAATTAATAGAAATAAATTACCTTGACGAGGTATGGTGCCAACTCTGGACTATGAGCATGTGCCTTTTCGATGCAGGAGATAACATGAGTATGGGCATTTATTCGGCGAATTCCCTCTAAGAAAATCTAAATTGCAAGAAATATCCTTAAAATAAGACTTTGAAAGTTTTGATAAAGTGAACAATAAATGACGAAACCCCAAAATCGAATCAAGAAAAACAATGACAAATGATATCCCTGCAGAAAATAAATATGTGGCACCCTTGAATCAATAATACATTTTGGATCTACTCGAGGATTTGATGAACTTGGGTTGGGAAGGGCATAACCCCTATGTGATAAAGCCACTTTGAAGTGAAAAACCATAGAAGTCCCATCAGAAAAGGAAACAACAAATGGAATGGAAACTAAGGAGATCGTGGAAACCCTCAATTGTGAGGAACAAATTTTGGCTAATATGCTAGTAGAATGGTGAAATTTGGATCTGAGGTTTATTTTGAAGCAACAAAAAATACCAATTTCAAGATCTCTAAAAAAAACTAAGAAGCCAAGGCAAGGTAGGAGCAAAGGAAAAAGGAATGGCTAACATGGGATTAGGAGTTCAAACCCTAAATAGTCATGATAAAGGACCAGGAATCAAAGAAACCAAAAGAAGAGGTCGTAAAACCACAAAAGAATCAATCCAAACAATTGATGAGCTCTTCATAAACATCAGATAGGTGGTCGCGCTCTTAAAGATTTTTTCGCCTATAAATAATCCACTTAATGGAGATCATCACATGGAACATTTGTGAGCTCAATAACAGAGGTAAGAAAAATTATCTTAGGGATAGGATAAATAAGGAGAAACTTGTAATTATAATGTTGAGGGAGATAAAAATATCAGTTGAAATGTTCAAGAGATCGTAGAAAATTGTTAGAAAGGTTGTGAATTAATTACATTGGATGTTAAAGGTAGTGTTAGAGGGTTTGCAATCCTCTGGGATCCCCTTAAGGTTTCTTTCCAAGATTGGATTGCTCGTCTGTGCATTTTATCAGATAGATTTAGGTATATCATTAACAAATATATGGTTTTTTTGATAGTTGTCTATAGCCCTCATCTCTTAGTAGAAAAGGAAACATTTCTAAGTGACCTCCATTTAGTTTGAACCATATATCAAGATGACCTTTGGATTGTAGGGAGGGATTTTAATATCTTTAAATCCCTGGAGGAAAAAAATATGGAATCAGGAGGCTTTACCCTGAGGCCCACCATTTTTTTGATCTGATTCAGGATATGAGGGTGGTAGATTTGGACATGATCAATGGAGTTTTTACATGGAACAATCGTATGGGTGATAAACATCAAGTGGCAAGTCGTTGAGACTGTATTCTAGTCTCAAATTTTCTATTGGGTTGGGAATTATTTGTTCAATCGAAAATCCTACCTTGTTTAGGATCATACCATTAGCTAATCCATCTTGAATTAGATTTGAAGTTATCTCCTTGAAATTGACCCTTTCAATTTGCGAGTTTATGGCTTCAAGGTCCGTAATTCCTATCTAAGGCTCAGACTTGGAGGGAGTAAATTAATGTCCAAGGGTGGAATCAAATGCATACCTTTTAGCTTAAATTGAAGGAACTCAAGAAAAAAATCAAGGAGTGGAACCGCAAATATTTTCTCCACATATCTATAGATAAACAGGTGTTGGAGGCCCAAATGAAACAAGTGCAACAACAAATTATAAAATAATGATGATCAGAGGCCCAAATATGGAAGAGGGTCAATCGATTAATAAAATAAAATAGAGGAGGAAGTAGGAGGAAAATATATGGAGACAAAAATCATGAGTGAAATGGTTGAGAGACATTGCAACTTTTGTAATCATGATGGCCATGTAGAGTCAAAATGTTTTAAGAAGATGGAAGCCTTGGAAGCAGCAATGAAGAAGAAAAACACCCATTTGGAAAACTCTTCAACTTCATCTTTGGGAATGGCACGTTCTGCATGTGGTTGTCAAGCATCAAGATATGGTTATGCATTGAATGTATCTTCTTCTTCTCATTCTCATGAGTGGCTCATTGATTCTGGAGCCTCTTACCACATGGCCAAAAATAAAGCCATGTTTTCTTCTTTAAATGATTGTAACACCAAAAATATCTATGTTGGTGATTATAGATCTCTTAGTGTTGTAGGGTCTGGAACCATTCATCTAGATAATGGTCAGTTTAATGATGTATCATGTGTTCCTACCTTGTCCTGCAACCTTCTATCTATTTCTCAGATATCTGATTTAGGTGAAGGGAAAACCATATAATTCTCACCTCGTGATGTTGTAATTAAGTACCTAAGAGATCCTAGACATATTTTCGCTATTAGCATTGCTAATGATTCCACAAGGTTGTATAAATTTGACAACTTTGGGTCATCATGTCTTCCCTCCATTTTTGTTTCTCATAATGATGAAGTGCGAAAACTTTGGCATGAGCGATTTGGTCACTTAAACTATTGCTCTCTTCAAATTCTATGTAAAGAAAATATGGTGACAAGTATTCCTATGGTATCTTTCCGAGATGGTGTTTTTTCCGATTGTGTACTCAAAAAACATCATCGGCATAGTTTTGACAAACGTGCCTCTTGGCACGCTTCAGCCTCTTTGCAGCTTGTGCACAGTGATTTATGTGGCCTACTTTCAGTTGTTTCTTTCTCTGGATACAAGTACTTCTTAAATTTCATTGAAAATTTTTCCAGACACACTTGGGTATACTTCTTAAAACTCAATAGCGAAGTTTTTAACATGTTCTTGGCCTTTAAGGCCTTCGTTGAGAAGCAATCTGGACATCACATTCTTAAGTTAAGATTTGACAATGTAGGATAATATGTTAACAAAAAAATTATCAACTTTTTCACTGAGCATGGAATTCAATTGCAACATATTGTTCCATATACTCCACAACAAAATGGTGTAGCTGAAAGGAAGAATCGCACTCTAAAAGAAATGGCTAATTGTATGCTTCAATCTAAAGGAATTAGTCTTAATTTTTGGGCGAAAGCAATTAGCTGTGAAAATTACATAGTAAATTGCACTCCTACTAAGGTTTTAATGAATATCACTCCATAAGAAGCCTCAAGCTCAATCAAACCAAATGTAAGTCACTTCTATGTTTTTGGAAGTGAAGCTTGGGCCCATATTCTCAATGATAAACATAAAGCCTTAGAACCGAAGAGTGAAAAATGCATTTTTGTTGGATATTCTAAAGATGTAAAAGGATATAGACTTCTTCAACCCAAATCCAAAAATGTAATCATTAGAAGAGATGTAAAATTTGATGAAAATATATCGGCTTGCGAGACTAGTTTGGCGAGTGTGGCACCTTTGGCTTGCGAGCATGATTCAGCATATGTGCCACCTCTCTCTCTCTCTCTCTTCTGATTCTCACAACATTCCCTCTACTTTGGATGATGATAATGAAGATGACAATCCTTCTCCACCTCCTCAGGATCTTCCTTCAGCTCCACAACTTCCAACATGGGTCCGCTCTATTCGGGATGTAGTAGGTTCTCTCGCAGGTTACCCTGCAGATCAACGTTGTACACGTTCTCAGTTCGACAGAGCCTCTTACTTATTGGCTCAAGTTCCAAAAATTGATGATCCATATACCTTTGAAGAAGCTTCAAGTCATACAGATTGGGATGAAACTATGATTGAAGAATATCGTTCCTTATTAGCAAACGATACTTTGGATCTTGTTCCTCTTCCAAAGGGAATACAACTTGTCAAATGCAAATGGGTTTACATAAAAAAGTTTGGAGCAGATGGAAAAGTGGATAAACATAAAGCTCATATTATTGCGAAATGATTTTTACAAGTTGAAGGCATTGACTATACTAAAACCTTCTTCCCTATTGTCAAAATGAATTCTATCTGCCTTGTTATTTCCCTTGTTGCCTCCTTTAAATGGGAAGCCCGTCATATGGATGTTAAATCTTCCTTCTTACATGGGGACTTGCATGAATAAATCTACATGGAACAACCCCCTGGATTTATCTAAAACTAATCTAGCCTTGTTTTTCGCCTTAGGAAGTCTCTCTATGGTTTCAAACAAGCCCCTCGGGCTTGGTATGCCGAAATGGGTAGCTTTCTCTTAGATAATGTCTTTTATAGATGTCATTCCGACAATATTGTCTACACCAAGAAAGTGGGTAAGTCCATAATAATCCTTGTTCTTTATGCTGATGATATTATCCTTACTTGTGGTGATCACAACCATATAAACCATGTGAAGTATAGCCTCAAAAATAATTTTGAAATGTCAGACTTAGGACACTTGCATTATTTCTTTGCTCTTCAAGTCTTACAATCCAAAGAAGGTATTACCCTTTCTCAGTCAAAGTATGCATGCGATCTTCTATGCCACTTTCACATGGAATATTGTAGGCCAAACCCTTCTCCCTTTCAGTATGGAGTCAAGATTTCAGTCACTTATACTTCCCCTGAAGTTTATGTTACCTTATACCTTCAACTTGTTGGTAAACTTATGTATCTAACCCATACCCATCCTGACCTTTCCTTAGTCATTGGTCTTGTTGCACGGTTTATGCACAAACCTCATGAAAGTCACTGGAAAGTAGCTAAAAGAATAATTCGATATATTCGACGTATAGTTCAGTTTGAGATTCGTTACAATGCAGAAGCATCTCCATTGTTGGTTGGTTTCGCTGATTCTGATGGGCTGGTGACCCTTATGATTGAAAGTCTACTGAAGGTTATGTATTCACTCTTGGTTTAGGACCTATTACATGGTATTATAAGAAATAAAGTTCCATCTCTCTTTCTTTGGTAGAATCAGAGAATCATGGTGTTGTTGAAGCCAATAAGGAAGCCCTTTGGCTTCGTAAAATCCTGTCTGAATTTGGTCTTCATCAGTAACATCCAACTACACTTTGGTGTGATAATCAGAGTGCCATTCAGCGATGCAAAGATCCAGTTCAGCATCAGTGCATGAAACAGATTGAGCTACACATACACTTCATTAGAAAGCTCATTCATGATCATTTTTTTGAAGTGCACTATTGTTCAACAAATGATCAAGTTGTTGATATCTTTACAAAGGCTCTCACAGAAGCGAAGTTTACCACACTTCGATCTATGCTTGGAGTTCAGGAAAGTTATCATTAAGGGGGGATATTCTCTAATGCCTCCTTCCTTCTCCTATTGTGTCACCTTGGTAAATCCTTCAATCCTATCCCAAGTTTTTCTTAAGGGGGGATGTTAGGATATTCTGACACATAGGAAACAGTTAAGTATAACTTGGTCTAGCATAGAGTTAGGTAAAGTGTGTTTCTTTACTATGTACTTTTGTAACTTATAATCCGACGGTCACGACATGTAGTGATCCAACGGTTCATTCTCTCCTTGGTATTATCGACACTTGATCCATGGCTTAAAACCTGATTGTTCTATGATCTCTATTTAAAGATCATGGAGGGTCATTTTTTCAGTGACCGTTTATGAGAAAATCTTATGAAAAAAAAATTGTATTAATAAATTTCCTAAAGTGGCGGTGTTGGCTCAGGTCGTGGATTATTTCCCTCTTTGAGGGTTTTAACCATGTCAAATATTGGTGTATTGATATGTGGTTTTTTTGTGAGCGGTGACCTTTGGTGTTTGATCTAAGGAACTTACATTGTAAATTCCTACAAGTGTAACTCAAAAAAAATTCACAAAGAAATGATTAAACACCGTCATCATAATAGGATCTTCTCCCTCACTACTTGGGATGGACAATGTCTTTTACAACATGAAGATATAGAAAATTAATTGGTTTATTACTTCCATGAGATGCTTACATAACTAATTCCGAACAGTCGAGAATACATCCATCACATTAAATCCCATATTCCTAATATTATTTACCTGGATGAAAATAAGGCCTTAATGAGGGAAATATTATGTGCGAAAGTGGAAGATGTGGTAATGCCAATGCCAAGAAACAAAGCATCAGGTCCTAAAAAATTCACACATATTTATTCCAAGCTTGCTAGCATTTCTTGGGATTTAAAGTAAAGTGCACGCCCTAGTTGAGGAGTCTAGAAAATTCAACAGGTACGGTCGGGTCTCAATGTTACTTTTATCACCTTAATTCCTAAAGTTAGTAAAGTGGAGAAATAGAGTGGTTTCCAACCCATAATCTTATTTAATGTTATTGTGAATCATCTTAAACCCTCAATGAAAAACATCATCTCCACCAAATAAACTAGATTTGTAGAAGGGTGCCAATTTCTAGATGGAATTGTAACTGCTCATGAGGTTATCTAATCCCTAAAGAAAACCAAAATATTTGGTATTATTATTAAATTTGATTTGTTTAACTCCTATGACAAACTAAGTTGATAATATCTCCTTCATGTCATTTGAGCTCTTGGTTTCTCCTCTTAGTGTATCTCTTATATTAAATCTCTCATTTCATGCCACTTCTACTCTAATCTTCTGAATGGTTCTTCCACCATCAATTTCAATACATCTCATGAGCTTCACCAAGGATATCTAATCTCTCCCTTTCTTTTCATTTTTTCAATTGAAGGCTTAGGTCGCTATCTTAAGGGACTAGTTCTCTTGGTGTGATTAAGGGTCTTATAACTTTTGGGGAATATTTTACTATTACTCATCAACAATTTGTTGATGATATAATGCTCTTTCATCAGTGCACATTACAAGATTTTATGAGTTTAAAATCCATCCTCTTAGATTTTGTGAATGCTCCAAGTATGTTGATCAATGGGTGATAAATCCAATGTTTATTTCTTTAGTACCCATCATATGGTCGAAGGCCATATTACTCTTCTTGTAGGATTCTATCTAGTGAAATATATGGGAATCCCTCTAGTATAGAATTCATTAAAATATGCATGATAGCAAGGTATCCTTAAAACTATTTCTGATAAACTCGATATCTAGGAATTTGTATCCCTCGAATTTGCAGGGCACTTAGTCCTGCTTAAATCAATGTTATAGGCTCTTCCAATATATCAATTGTTAGAATTAGTAGCACTCAAACCTATATGTAAGGCTATTACCTATCTATTCCATAATTTCTTATGGAGAGCATGAAGAATGCCATTATGGTATGGGAGAAGTTATGTATTCCTAAGTCGGAAATAGGGATAGGCCTACAAGACCCAAAGCTCCTTAACAAAGCACTTTGAGCTAAATTATGGTAGCAATAGATACAAGGAGGAGTGGATCTTTGCAAATATATCTCGGATAGGAAATATAGCCTTTCACATTCCAAATCAGAAAAACTATAGGCTACGAATTTTCCTCTTGCTTCCTCGACTTGGAACTGGCTCAAATAAACCATAGTCTAATTCAAGACCATACCTTTTGGGAAGTTAAAAATGGTCACACTGCACTTTTCTGACATGAAACTTGGAAATATTTTCCAATATTGGAAGAAGGGGTAGACCTTAGAGACTTGCATGTTCTTACTACATAACATGAGTGTCTAACAATGGTGGATTTTCAGAGTCTTGTCTCAAACTCTACACCTTGGTGTGAATGGAAAAATTAGGAAAACTAGTTGGATTCCTCTTTTATGTTTTATTTGATTCAGAAAATTCTCATTAATCAAGATTCATATAAGGTGCAATGGGGGTATTAGAAAAAAGGAATTTTTACATTGAAGGAAGCCTACTCACTGATAGTTGGTCATCAAACCCTGCCCCCAAGAGCCTCTATGAAGGAAAATCTAGACTAATGGACTATGGCCCAAGGTTGTTGAATTTCTCTACTTAATGGAGAGACGTAAGATCTTGATGTAGTATCACATTGAGAGAAAAATTTTCCAAGGCCTATCTCTTTTCCCTCTTTGTAAACTACAAGAAGAAACCACACAATACGATTTAAATGCCTGCCCATATGTTGAGACAATTTGGTCTAAGGTACTTTTTCTCTTTGAACACCTAAATCACTCCCTAAACAACCTAGTAGAAACATTAGAGCAATGACATCCTAGACTATTTTCAAATCAGGTGGTGAATTGAGCCTGGATGTTTGTGAGGACCTAAATACGAGATATTTTAACTAAACCTAAAATTATCATTTCAATTAAACATAACAAGAAGGAAAATAGTCTATATCTAGCTCAACATTTATTTGATGATAACATGCAAGTAAAATTCATTTGCAACATATTAAACAAGTATTAAATTTCATTGCATCAATTTAAATAATTAATCAATAATCGAAGAATACTTGTATCAACAACTGGGTTAAGATGCTTCTGATTCTGTTGAGACACTCCTGCTGGGCTACCCAACTGGATTTGCCTCCCATACAACTAGGAATGATTTCCTATCCTAGGGAACCTCCACAGGCTCCCTAACCCTCCGAGCCCAAGTCTAACCAGCTATAGTGTGTCCAATTTAGAATCAACTCCCTCCAATAGATCTAAGTTTGATTCCTCTCCTTTTCTCTCCATTCTCTCCCTTCTCTTTCTCCACATTTCTCCTCCAAAATAAATTCCTCCAATGCCAAACAAAGACCAAGGATATTCTTCCACGCCAAAACAAATACCAAGGATCCTCCCCCTCTCCTCTCATCCTCCTTCCCTTTTATGTCTCTTCCTCTCATCCACCTCAACTACTTACCATTAATTCCATGACTACCACATCATCATTTTAATTTATTAACCTTGACTTTCTTACCATATCTTATCCAAAATACTATATGAATATAGATATTTTATTCAAAAATAAATGGGAGAAGACCATACCTTATCTAAATGTAGATTTGAGAAGACATTTTGGGTATACAAAATCTAGAGATTTGATTTAGAAATAAATGAGTAAATACCATACCTTATATAAAATTTGATTTGAGAAGACATTTTGGGTATACAAATCTGGATATTTGATTTAGAATTAAATGGGAGAAGACCATACCGTATCTAAAAGTAGATTTTAGAAGACATATTAGAAATGAAATAACAAATAATAAAATTCATCTCAGTAAAAATAAAATAAAATTACAAACTCACAAGTGTAGATATTACTCAAAAATTATAAGTCATTATATACAGATTAATTAAACAATAATCAAAATTTTCCTTATAGGATCAAGTGGGGCATTACATACTCCCCTCCTTCAGAAAACTTCATCCCGAAGTTAGAGTGAAAATGACAAAAGTTTGAAATAAGTTTGAAAATAAGGCGTAACAAAATAGAGAGAGATATAGTAGTCAAATTAAGTCAATAAATGATACCACCTCCCATCAAGAGTCTCCAATATAACTTATAACCTCCTATCCTTCCTAACCTACTTCCGCTCCCATCTTATATGTCCTCTATTGTAATATATTATTGCATTGGATATACTGATCTAACCATTGATAAAACCAATATGGTGGAAGCGTCGACTATATCGACCTAACTTCCCCAACATGCAACTGGCAATCATCATCACACATCTAGGGGAGCGTTTCCATCACTTCCCTCCCACGATTCCAGGCTTGGAGGTTACACTATGGGAAATTCCTCCACCCCTCCTCAAAACTAGGGTTAACACCCTAATATGGACCACACTTCAAAGTTGGTTGGATACTTGTCATCGATTAATCCAGTTAGGTAGTCTTGTCACTTGTATCATTTACACTTTATCCATGTCATAATAGTGCATATCAAGTAGATTCAAAATGTAATAGAACAATGTACACCATACCATTCCTTTCCATATATGTCAACACTTCCCATCGGAAGCGTAGATCTTGGTTATCATGTAGTTCTTTCCAATCTATAGGTTAGTTCTCATTCATGCGTATACATAGCAACAAAACACACACACACACACACACACATATATATATAAGTGATCTTAATCCTCATGTTATTAAGTCCAACATCCATGTCTCAATTTTAAAATTCACAAAAAACATACTGGAAATAAATATTACATTAGATAAATTACAATTTTGATAAGTCATTCATTAGATAAATCATATCCCCTTAAGTCATACATCAAACAACAATAACTCTTAGAATTCATACACTAGATAAATCATAACCAAGTAAGTCGTACATCAAGTAAATCGTACATCAAATATTTTAATCAACCATACCTAATATATCTAACGATTTATATCAGTAGTTTCATATTTCCAACTAAAATGAAACAATATTACATAGCGTTCATAAATAAAATAACATGGAACTACAAATAGAGTCTTAGCATAAGTAGTTATCTAAGTAAAAATGGGCATCATAGATGCTCTAAAAGTGAGGGGTATTCATGACATATAGTCTTTGCATCCTCTCAGGTAGCATATCCAAGGTTGTACTTGTCCCACTAGACCTTAACCTGGTCCACCATGCGACGTCTGAGATGTCAAACCCTACGGTCCAATATGCATAATGGTTTGGCCATTATGTTTCCCACGTCTGAGACCTGCAATTCCCTCCAATCTAGTTTGTGAGATTCATCATAAACATAATGTCGTAAAATAGATACATGAAAAACATTATGATTTTTATGCAAATGGGGTGGTAGTACAAGACGATAGGAAACTGGTCCACTCTTCTCCTTGATTCTAAAAGGTCCTATAAACCAAGGTGACAACTTTTTCCCTTTCCCAAACCGTATGGTTCTGTTTTTGGGTCAAATACGAATAAAAACTTGGTCTCCTACCTCATAGCTATGTTTAGTCCTATATGCATCAGCATAACTCTTCTATCTATCTTGTGCTTCCTTTAACCTTTCCCAAATTTGTCTTACCTGTTCCTCCATTTCTTATACCAACTCCGGCCCAACTATTACTCTGTCCTCTAAATTTTTCCAACTCAATGGCGTCCGGCATGGCCTCCCATATAGAGCTTGATAGGGAGGCATCCCAATGGAACTATGATAACTATTATTATATGCAAACTATACCAATGGTAAGTACCTTTCCCACTAAGTATGATTATCCATGGTGTACATTTTGAGCATGTCTTCCATAACCTGATTTACTCTTTCAACCTGTCCATTAGTTTCTGGATGATATGTAGTGCTTGGGTTCAATTGAGTCCCCAATACTGACTACAAACGAGAGTCTCTACCATAAATAATCTTTGTGGGTAACCCGTGTAGTCGAATAACTTCACTTATAAAAACTCGTGCCACATCAGTAACATCATAAGTATCTCTCACTGGGATGAAATGGGCACTTTTGGTTAATTTATCAACTACAACCAATATAGAATTGTGCCTCTATGAAGTGAGTGGGAAACCTACAAAAAATCCATAGCAATTACCTCCCATTTAGACATAGGGATTTCATGTGGTTGTAGGAGTCCTGTTGGATGGTGATGATCAGCCTTCACTCGTTGACATTCAAGACATTTGGCGACAAACTGGACTATGTCGTGCTTCATGCCTACCCAAAAGAAGAGTTTCTTCATGTCAGCATACATCTTCTTCACTCCAGGGTGTGCACAATAGAATTCTCTATGTAACTCCTCAAGAATGGTTCTTCTTATACCCTCTTCCTTAAGGATGTACATTCTCCCTTGAAATCTCAATAGTCCATCTGGTTCAAGGACATAACCCTCAAACTTTGGTTCCATCTTCTTCCCATTCTGGAGAGTTGATATAACCTTTAGATACCAACTATCTTCAAATAATTTTTCCAACACATATTCCCTCAAATTAACCCTCAAGGGTACTAAAGAGAAGGTTCGTGGCCTCCTGCTTAGTGCATTAACCACCACATTATCCTTTCCCTTAATGTATGAGATCCCAAAATCATACTCACTCATGAATTCACTCCATCGCCTCTATCTAGCATTCAAATCCCTCTGAGTGATGAGGTGCTTCAAGCTCTGATGATCATTTCTTAACTCAAAGTTTCTCCTGACAAGGTAGTGTCTCCATAGTTTCAAAGCTAGCATCACCGCTGCTAACTCTAATTCATGGGTAGCATACGACTCTTCATGTTTCCTCAATTTTCTAGATGCGTAAGCTATTACTCCACCTTATTGCATCAAAACTGCTCCCAATCCTTGCTTTAAATCATTTGTGCAGAAAATGAAGTCCTTTTCCATGTCAGGCACTCGAAGGATTGGTGCACTAGTTAGTAATCTCTTTACTTCGGTGAATGCAATATCACATTCATACCTAACCCCTTTTCGCTACAATGTGGTGAAGGGTTTTGCAATCTTTGAAAACACTACCACAAATCTGTGATAATAACCTACTAGCCCCATGAAGCTATGCACCTCATGAGCATTTTTTGGCACTGGCCAATCCATTATGCCCTTTAACTTTTCTGGGTCAACTGAAATCCCTTCTCTTGAAATGATGTGCCCAAGATAACAAATTTTCCTTTGAAAGAAGGAACGTTTTGACAATTTTAAATAAAAGTGATTTTCCCTTAAGGAGGTCAATACAACCCTTAGGTGCTCTACATGCTCTTTTTCATTCTTGGAATACAAAAGAATATCGTCTAAAAATACTTGCACAAATTGGTCCAAATACTTTATAAACACATCATTCATGAGACTCATGAATATTTTTGGTGCATT
The DNA here is from genome assembly GCA_034641835.2 of Pinus albicaulis. Classification (NCBI taxonomy): domain Eukaryota; kingdom Viridiplantae; phylum Streptophyta; class Pinopsida; order Pinales; family Pinaceae; genus Pinus; species Pinus albicaulis. The sequence goes on from CM076573.1 coordinate 856,555,257, forward strand.
GGTAAAACCAAATGGTACAACTATGAACTCGTAGTGCCAAAACCAAGTCTGAAATGCGGTTTTGGGGATGTCACCTTCCTTAATCCTCAATTGGTGGTGTCCAGATCGTAGATATATCTTTGAGAAAACTGTTTCTCCCTTAATTTGGTAAAATAGGTAATCTACTCTAGGTATCATGTACCTATTCTTTATTGTGGCTCAATTCAAGTCCCTATAATCTATGCATAGCCTTAAGGAACCATCCTTCTTCTTGACAAAAATCACTGGTGCGCCCCAAGGTGAAATACTAGGTCTAATAAATCCCAAGTCTAAAATCTCTTTTAAATGCATCTGCAACTCACAAAGTTCTGGGGATGAAATCCTCTGAGGGTGTCTTGGATATTTGTTCTGCACCAGGTTTTAGGTCTATTGTGAAATAGATCTCCCTTACAGGTGGTAATCCAGACAATTCATTAGGAAAAACATCCTCAAATTCTGACAAAATTGGGTATTGATCTAGGGAGGGTCATTTTTGGTCACTTTCAACCTCAACCACATATAGTTGACAACCTTGTCAGAGGAAATGCTTTACCTTCATCGTGGAGATGAATCGTAGGGACACTCTTCTCTTGATACTAAAAATATCGATTGACCTACCTTCATCATCTAAGAAAATCACCTTCTTTTTGAAACAGTCTGCCAAAGCTCGATGAGCTTCTAGCCAATCCATTCAGATGATTACATCATATATCCCCAGTGTTGTGACATATTCCTTTAACTTAGTTATACACACCCTGAGATTCACTTGACATTGGTCAACACTAGGTCCTACTGCTTATTTTATCCCAAAAGCCATTTCGACTTGTTTAAAGTCATCGCGCTCATAGGCTTCCAACCCACATTTTTCTAATGCAACTAGTGAAATGAAACTATCTGTAGCACCAGAATCAAACAAAATTTTAACTTTTACATTGTTTATCATACCTACGGTTTCTACTATGGTAGACTGGTGTTCAACTTTTTGGTTATCAACTGTTTCATAGATTCGATAGTCGCTGCTTTCTTCCCCCATTGGTGCTTTTCTTTCTCTATGGTTTTTACCTATTTGTAACTCAAGACAATCATGTTGGTAATGAGGTCCCACACATCCCCAACAAGTGATGTGACATAGACTCTGAACATAATTTTGTGGAGTTATTTGGAAAGAGCTCCTTCCCCTGAGACTCCTACCCTTGCTTGTGGTTCCCCTCGTCTGACCCTTATTTGCATGAGTCCTCGAAGCTGGTGGTGAAGTTGCACTAGAAACCATTGAAATCCCCATTGTCAGCATTCTGGGCACAGCCCTGTTTCCATATGGCAGTGGCCTCAAAATTACCCCCCTGGAGAAGGTATGAGGGGCCTTCCCCATAAACCTTGGTTGTTGTGGAAAAATGGTTTTGTTTCCACCTTTTAATTCTAAGTTCTCTTCAACATAACAGGCATGTTCAACAGCTTCTGCAACTAAGGATGGTTTCCACATTTTCACCATTTCCCTAATCTTAGGGTTCAATCCATAAATGAAACGATCTACTTTGCGATGATCAGTGTCCATGTAGGATACATACTTAACCAATTCCATAAATCTAATCTCACATTCCTCTACTATGTGGTTTCCTTGTACCAAAGCATGGAAGGCTCCTACTTGTTGTTCTTCATAATATGTTGGTAGGTACTTTTTCCTAAATCTCTCCTCAAATAACTCCTAGGTAATTTTGTCAGGAGTGAGGAGTAGTTGACGCTCTAAGTTACCCCACCAGTTCATGGCACTGTCTCTAAGTTGAAAAATCACTATTTTAGCTTTTGAATTGGAATTATAATCTCTTAGTGTGAAGCACCTTCTCATTCCCTCTAACTAGGATTCTGCTCGTTCACTAGCACAACCTCCAGAAAACTCCAGGAGCTTAATATTTTGGAGCTCCCTAGTAATGTCCTCGATTGGAGGTCCTCTATCAGAGTCTCTTAATCCCTCAAAATTTCCCTACCCAGATGGAGGGTGCTCCACTACCACCTGAGTTGTTTGGCACCCTCTTAAAGTCTCATTAATTGCTTCCAGGGAGTGTAAGATAAGAGCCAACTCTGGTGATGGAAATGGGTTATTTGTAGGAGGTCCTTGTGATGGCTCTCCTTGACCTATATTTCCTCGCGTCCTCACCATTTTGAATTGACATGACTTATTAGCATAACTTAGGACCTTGTCAAATTATTTCTTGGCTCATGCATGTTTTGCGAAATTATAGGTGTAAGTTTTCCTTTTAATATGATTGTAAGCATGTGTTACTAATATTAAGAAGATCCTCATGGATCTACTAAATCCTCTCTCATCACTGGCTAAGCAAGTGTTGTGATGCACCACTAGTCATTCTCAAATACGTTTAGATATGCGTAAACAATAATCTTAAATCCATATTATATATTTTGAGCATTCACATAAACACTAAATTACCATTTTTAATCACATTATTATAAATAGGTGTCCTTTTGAAATCCCAACAACAATGCTAGATAGTTCTTTTAAGTATCTTTATGTTTTCAAAGTATGTGCCTCACGGTCTCAATCAACTCAATATTGTCATTATTGTTAGATATTTACTATCCAATTGATGTATCTAGAATGGCTAGTGCTACATGTTTGAAGATAACGATATTGTATATTGTTTTAAAAGTGGTTCTAACATATCAATCAATTGTTGTTCACCTTTGACTACCTTAATGTATTAACACACTGGATTTCTCTTTTATAAACATATGCAGTTTAATACAAGTAAAATATAGTAAAAGAAAAAGAGAATTATGTTTTTTGCAGTGCAATGAAGCTTGGATCTTAAATATTTAGAAGATGTGCCTTATTTTTCTTTTTCTTTTTTTCATAAATGTGTTTTCGTATGGAATATATAAAAAGTTATTTGTTACTTATATGCATTAGGTATTGTCTAGAATGAAGGTATTGTCTAAAGTGACATGTTTTTCTTTTGTAGGTGGTGTATTTATTAGGCTGAGAGAATTTTTTTTGAATACTTTTCTTTTTAGATGAAATAAAATCATAATATATATAAATAGTAGTTATAGATTAATATCCATTTTACTATATAAATTAAAATAATAATCCCTAACCATATTTAAATTTAATTAATAGCAGATAAAAATTTAATATGAATATTCACCCCATTTTACCATGGATATTGACTTCTAGATAAGCTTCCCTACAATACCATGGGCTAATACCATGGCTTATCAATACCACATAACCAAAACCATAACTCATTTCAAAATAAAAATAAAATATAATGTATATTTTCTATATTTTCATTTAATTTAATTTTATAACATTTTTCAAATTAAAACTTAAGACTTACAATAAAATATACTAAGATGGTGAACCACAGATATTCACCACTATTTTCGGAAAAATATTAGAGTTTGGAAGAGTTTCGGAAAAATATGGCCGATAGTGAAGGAAAACTTGAAGTGGCACTTTGGAAATGGGGAAAAAATGTTGATTGGATGTTTAGATGAGATGCCAAATGGGCCACAACAACATATACATGAGGGTTTATTTCAAAATTTCAACCAGAGGGGCATATTTTACTTATATCATATCATTGAGAGATGGGAATTAGAGGTCCCCAGATGGAAATCCTTCTTGGATTTAGGACTCGACGAGAAATGGGAAAGAGAGTGGCATGCTTTTATTAATAATATGAGGTCTCTGGGACTATGTAAAATCTAGGAAGGGGACAACCTTGGGTGGAATGGACAAAGAACGAGGAAGGACTTAAGAGTGGAGGTATATTCAGCGTTGATATATAAAAAAAAATTAAGGATTCCATGTAGTTGGTTTAATGAAGTATGGAAAAATAGAGCATAGGTGAAGATGACCATTTTCCTTTGGTTGGTATGGAGAGATAAGAATTTTACATGGAGCAACCTTCATAAAAAAGGGTGGGAAGGGCCAGGCATGTGCATTCTCTGTGGACAGGAAAATGAAGACAATCAGCACCTTTTCTATTTATGCTTTTTTGCAATGGAAACTATGAATTTAATATGTGAATATTTGCATGTCGAGAAACCAGATTGCAGGTCAACGGAAGTTTTCACTAGATGGTGGATGGGGAAAGGGAAGAAGTATAAGGAAATTCCAATATTATATCATTGGTATATGTGAGGAAGTAGAAACAAGAAATTGTTTGAGGGACAGATTTGCAGTTTTGAGATGACAGCAAAGAAGATAATAAGTAGCTAGGAGGGTTTAAAAATTATTCAGAAGCCTCCAGGAGACTTATCAAGGAGGAATCGACCACATGAGATACAATATCCTGCGGGATATTTCGATGGTGCTTCACAATTTTCCACTTGTGGTTGTGGGGCTTGGCTTCTGATCTCCCCTACATGTCATTATAAGATATATTGGAATGGGGGATTTGGCACTAATATGAAATTTGAGTGCCTTGCCTTATGGGGCCTTCTTTGGTTTGCATGTCAACTTTATTTGGATAAAATCTGGGTCTTTGGAGACTCAAAGGTTTTGATCAACCGTATGAATCAAAAGGCTAACAGTGTCAACAGCTGTCTGTCACACTGGTTCGAAAGGATTCACACTCTGAAGAAAAAAATTTCGTCCATCACCTTTTCACATAAATACAGAGAAAAGAATAATGAAGCGGACAGTCTATCCAAGAAAGGGCGGAGTAGATTATACGGGGAGATGTACTACGATCTGGTCAATGCAAATGGTGAAGGGGTTGTTCGTAAACTTTTCTTATTTTGAATTCACAGTGATAGGTCCCGGGTTTTGTTTTTTTTCTTTCCATAAATCAATACCTTATCTGGGTGTACAGGCCTTCCTACCTTTTGTCTCTTCTTACAGGTCTGTGGTAATCCGGAAAAAGTCTTTTCTGGTAAATCTTACTGTTATTTTGGATATGGGAAGGTGCTACAACACAGGGCAGTCGAGATCTCTCTTTTTCTCTCGATTTTAGAGGATCTTTCTTCTATATGTTATGAAAAGGATGTTTTATCAGTTAAGTAGTTTTTCCTTTTTGCTGATGCGGTTGTAGGTTTATTGAAACACATGATATTAATGAAGGAAAAAGGGAAATTGTAAAGAGGCAATAGGGTCGATTTTCAGATAGAATCATTAATCCAAATGTCAATATTTCTTTTTTTGAAAATGTTGATGTGGAAACAGGTTCATGAAGACAAATTGTAATGGAGCCTGAGGGTCTATATTTCTAATAGAATCATAATTCTGAATGTAAAGTCAATGATATGAAGACACAGTAACAAAAATAATGATGGAAGGTTTTTATTTACATACAAAAAAGTTTTGTACTGGTAAATTATATAAACCAGGGTATTTTTCACGCTAAAAAAAAAAAAAACCTCGTAGAAAGAAATAACTACAAATTTAAATACAGGTGGACATTATTTGGAGTCACTCATGAGCTTGGTCCTCAAATTCGGTGATAATGGCATATGCCTTCTGCTATTTATCACAGTTCCATTGCTCAAGATAGTGAAATATATTGATGCGTGAAGGACGTGATTAATGTTTTCCTAGTTTATTTTTTTATTTTCTTTTTTAGAATTCATCCCTCAAATCTGGGGCGAGAGGTATTTAGCTAATCTAAATTAAGGGAGGATAAGGATGCAATAGAATCACATAACTAAAGGAAAATAAAAATCGCGTGTGCAAATCCACTACATGCTCTTAAGCCCATCAACAGACCTGTTGAGCCTACGCCACTAGGATATGGTGTAGAGTTTCATAAAAATAATTTTATCACTGGTTTTCTCTATTCTTTTGCCCCCTTTTTAAATTTATTTATTATTATTTTTTATTATTTTTATTTTTTAATGAAGGATTTTATTTTAAATCAAGTTCTTATTTAGAATTTGGTGGGTTTAGGGTCTAGATTTTGAACCTTGCTCTGATACCGTATGTGAATACCTAAATCTGAGATCTTTTAACTAAACCTAAAATTATCATTTCAATTAAACACAATAAGAAGGAAAATAGTATATTTCTAGCTCAACATTTATTTGATGATAACATACAAGTAGAATTCATTTGCAACATATTAAACAAGTAAGAAATTTCATTGCAGTCATTTAAATAAGTAATCAACAATCGAAGAATACATGTATCAATAGCTGGGTTAAGATGCTTCTGATTTTGCTGACACTCCTGTTGGGCTACCCGACTGGATTTACCTTGAATCCAACTAGGAATGATTTCCTAGCACATGGAACCTCCACGGGCTCCCTAGCCCTCTGAGCCCAAGTCTAACCAGTTGTAGTGTGTCCAAGTTAGAATCAACTCCCTCTAATAGATCTAAGTTTGATTCCTCTCATTTCTCTCCATTCTCTCTCTTCTCTTTCTCCACATTTCTCCTCCAAAATAAATTCCTCCAATTCCAAACAAAGACCAAAGATCTTCTCCCATGCCAAAACAAAGACCAAGGACCCTCCCCATCTCCTCTCATCCTCTTTCATTTTTATGTCTGTTCCTCTCATCCACCTCAACTATTTACCATTAATTCCATGACTACCCTCTCATCCTTTTAATTTATTAACCTTGACTTTCTTACCATATCTTATCCAAAAGTAAATATGAATATAGATATTTTATTCAAAAATAAATGGGAGAAGACCATACCTTATCTAAATGTAGATTTGAGAAGACATATTGGGTATACTAAATCTATATATTTGATTTATAAATAAATGAGAGAAGACCATACCTTATCTAAAATTTGATTTGAGAAGACATTTTGGGTATACAAATCTAGATATTTGATTAAGAAATAGATGAGAGAAGACCATTCCTTATCTAAAAGTAGATTTGAGAAGACATATTAGAAATGAAATAACAAATAATAAAATTCATATCAGTAAAAATAAAATAAAATTACAAATTCACAAGTGTAGATATTACTCAAAAATTATAAGTCATTATTTACAGATTAATTAAACACTAGTCAAAATTTGTCTTATAGGATCAAGTGGGGCATTACAATGTTAGCTATTGTATTTGTGATGTGGACTTTATGGAGAGAAAAAAACGAAGGATCTTTAAGAACTAGCAAGAAACAACAAATCAAGTGTGGCATATCATCAGAAAAAATATTTGAGAAACCATTCTTGGGAGTTACAACCTTAGGAAGCAGTGATTCTGAAAAAATTGGATCTCTCATTCTCCATGATTTTACCTTCCTCCATTAAATCCCCAACACCCCATGGGACCTCTCCCGAATACTACTCTCCTCCCCCTGAGGGGTTCATGAATCTAATCTATGATGGGGCTTCAAAAGGGAATTTAGGGATATCTCGTTATGGACTCTTTCGAGACCAGGATCACAATGTCTTACATATTTATGCAACCAATTGTGATATTACAAGCAGTAAAAAATTGCATAATTTATAACTCTAGAAAGAGATCTAAAGTTAGTTTTTTTCACCAGGTTATTGTAAGCTTCAGATTGATGGAGACTCTTAATTAGTGATAATGGTTGCCCAAAAGATAATCCATGGAGAATCCATAGAAAATTTATCAAAGAGTTGGAGACTTGAACATCTCATCTCCTGTATCTTCTTGCTGCTACTTTACATCAACTGTATTATTACTTCTCACACTCAGAGAACAGGTAATAAAGCAGCAAAAAATTTTGAAATTTTTGGATGTTAGAAAAAAGGAGTATGCTTTAATGTTGATTGTATGCCTAGGGCTCAGTCAAACTAGCATAACTCATTACAAATTATTTTGGATGAAGACAATTTTTTTGCGATTGGGGTGGAGGACGAGGGTGAGCAAGACGATGGGGGGCGAGCCCACCAACCCGCTGCCTCAGGCAATATTTAAGAGGGGGTGGCGTGGCATGCCCCCCACATGCTGACACACATGAGTAATGGTTTTAATGAGTATGGCAATGGTAACTTTTATGTTCATCTTGGATTTTGCTGCAAGACTATTGATACTGAGTGTTATTTATGGTGAGGTACTTTCATCTCCGACGCAAGCTGGTTTACATCCAAATAATTGTTTCCCTGTTGTTCTGTTGAGAGGAAATTATCCCATTTTTCCTACGAATCTTCCCCCACATTCCAAGCCCTGGTTTAGGTTTTTGAAAATTGTAGTGTTATGGTAGAGTCTCTCTATATTTTAAGTAGTTTTGGGATTGCTCTTCGAGTGTATGAGACTTCACGGTGTGGGTGGAGTCAAGGTATCAGGAGCATGGTTATACCTCTGATTTTTGGTGGATTTGTTGGAAGTTTGCTTCTCCTTCTCACTGTTGTAGTGGCACCTTTCGTTTTTCCCCACCTCTCGACCCCTGGTCCTAGAAAAACAACACTTCTGGTGGCACTCTTTGTAGCCACTATCACTGCTCTGTTTTAATTTGGAATTTTAATTGTTAGATTTTTCTAAGCTAGTTGTTCTGTTGTGGTTCTGAGAAGGGTGGCATGTTTTAAATGTTTTGACGTTTCTCCTAAAAAACCTTCTCCTACCTCCTAGTTCCACTCATTTCCCTCTCTATGTTTTCAACTTTGCTTTCAGTCGTCCCTCCTTCACAACCTTTTGATTAATCTGTATTTATGCTCCTACCTCTTTGCTTTTCCAATAGTCATGTTGTATTCTTGGTGTCTTTTTGCTACGATTTACCATCCTCAACAGTCCATACATAACTGCCAAGATGGGCAAGGTAGCCACAGAGGATAGGGTGGCCATGGTTCACCAATTAGAACCTGTGCCTAAGCACAAGCTCATGAGGCCTCAAATATTTACCACTTTGCTATTCCAATTGACATTTTAACTAAGATTCAACACCTGAAGTCTTTGCCTGCTAATGATCATCTTATTTTTTTTACTTATATATTATTGAAGATGTTACCCACTAGGTTCCCAAACTTGGTCCTACTAGGGGAAGAAAGAAACATTATCTTAATTCAAACACCCTTAACTAACATTGTAAAACTCTCCTTGATATGGTATTGAAGGAGAAGCAAGAGGAACAATATGATATTTTTCTACCTTGAATGACATCAATCATGCTCAGAGATCAACATTCATACCTAGAAAGCTTGGATGCCTGACTAGCTGACTTGGAGAGCCACCTCCAGTGCAAGCTTAAACCTCTAACTCCTCCAGGCTCCATTGCCAAAGATTCTACCCAGTGAATTCCTCATACTGTTGAGTTCTTTGTTATGTACTCCAAAGATATTTTCCTTTTCAATTTTCTAGTTGATAGGTAGGCTAACTCACATCAATTAATTTTGTACTGACATGATTTTTTACTCATAAGGCAGTCAATATATCTGGTTTCCCTAATGGTAGATTCAGACAACCTATGATGATATTACAAAATCATGGATAGATGGTAGACATACTTTGATGTTTTGAAATTATGAGGCAACACAAACTTAAACTTACAAAAACAAAATTTGACATATGAGTTAAACATATATACATTTTAAAAATATGTAACAATATTCTCACCATGGAGATTCACCCCCACTTCACCATGGAAATTCTTAACTTGTAAATGGCATTTGTTACAATACCATGGGCCAATATCTTGACTTATCAATACCACATGCCCAATATGACACATGTTGATATAACATTTTTTTTAATTAACTATTTTGAGATAAATTAATTAAAAGAGCATGACTAACTTGGAGATAGATCTTGACCCTTGATTTGTGAAAATATCTTGGCTTATCAATACCACATGCCCAATATGACACATGTTGATACAACGTTTTTTTTAATTAACTATTTTGAGATAAATTAATTAAAAGAGCATGACTAACTTGGAGATAGATCTTAACCCTTGATTTGTGAAAATTACCAGTATAGATCCATCCCGAATCTATCAAGAGCATAGAGGGGTCAAATCTCTTGATATGTAGACCAATTTTAGAGTACAAAATTTGTAAAAATATTTGCACCTCAAAATATTCCTCAAAATATTTAATCCCTTTAGGCCCTTATAAATATATGGCTAAGATGGATTTCATGTATACTTTTTCATTGGTTAAATTGAATTTTCTAATGATACCATGATTTGAAAGTCCTAGTGGAGACTTGGATTGTGTAGACTGCACAACTTAAATTTTGCAAGTGCAATTCCAACAAATTTTTGCTCGATTTTAGAAAAAATTGTACTAAAAATGGCCAAAACAACTTGAGAATATTTGAAATGTTTTAAAATATAATAACCATAATAATTTATTTTTTCATTGCTTTATATAATCTATACATATATGCATACTTGATATTGAAATATTTTATTTATGGCCCATATTGAATATTATTATTATTATTATTATGAATGTCACAAGAATTGAATGAATTACACACTTTTCTCTTATTAGAAAGTAACTTTATTATTTTTCTTTTGATTACTTCTTCTTTTTGGACATTGAAATATTTTACTATGATAAACACACTGTATATTCAAACAATTTATTTAAGTCTTATATTGTAATATTTATAAGGAAAATATAACATTTTTTTAATAATTTTATTTCTCTAAAGTTAACATAAAATTATATTACTTAAGATAGACATCAAAATATTTTATTATGGCTCCTAAAGTAAAGATGAGATAGTGGCTTGTAATATTAACAACAAATTGAGTGATGACAATGAAAGTGATATTATTGATGTTTTATAATGCTTTTAAATAAAAGTAACAAAATATGTATATTAGTTCTCATAGTGTTATATTTAGATGTTTTATTTAGAGTATATTTTGTTTTTCTCCACATTGAGCACTATGGAAATCACATCACCATCATACTGGTTGTAAAATGAGACTTTGGACATATTTTGGCATCTTCCATGTAGGTTAAATCTCTATCATCTACCTAATAATTATTGATAATTAAATTGAAATTTTGGAAAGCCTATTCTAAAATAGATATATATATATATATATATATAGATACATAGTTAACAAATAAATATGAAAATTAGAAATAAAAATAATCGCTATAAAATTAAAAAATAAATATAATTATTGTTTAAAATTTAAAGAAATAGATTTATATTTTAATGAATATTTTTTTAACTAATATTTAAATAAATAAAATAAAATTTTAAAAATATGATTATGTGGATTCAAATAAATAGATCGACCATTCAAATTTTAAAGTATTAAATTGTTAGTTAAATATTTTAGAGTCCATAGGTTGTTTTGTTTTTTTTTCATTTTAGATTCATTTTAACTTTGGACCTACCAAGGGTTAAGTGGGATCAAATCTTTTTTCATTCTAAAAGAGGTTTTCATCTACAGGGATTTGATCCCTATCTGCTTGGTAGATCAAGAGTTAAGATGGATCTAGGTTGGTTTAATATCTCCCTTTAAATAGGTCAGGCTCCACATGAATACTATGAGTCAATACCATGGGTTCTTATAATAATTTATTTTTATTTTTTATTTTATTTTGAACAAGTTAAAAATTTTACAGAACATTACATTACATTACAACATCTTTACCATACTCGAATAGAGAGCAACGCAATAATAATAAAAAAATTGGTATAACAAATAGTAAATAATGATTGTCTTTATTACTAGCTTTATTACTAGTTAACCATCACATTATAGTATATTTTATTATTTTAAGAAAAAAAAAATGTAAATAATAACAAAATAAAAATAAATTTTACGAGAGTGAAGAGGTTGAAAAATTTGACAAAATTGACCTCGAGTATGCCCTAAAACTGCTTCTACTTGGCTAAGAGTTCGTCTTCCTAGGATTAAGGAAATAAGTTAACTGCCAAGACCCAGAAGCGTCTTGCAGGAGTGAAAGCCCGCCCCATTAAGGACCACCAAATTCTAGATAGCATGGTTTTCCTTGAATAATAGTGATGAGCCTAACCTGCATTCGGGGATAACAGCCACTGATGATTGTCCTCACTATTGGTTTGACAACTAAGTTAAGATAGATTTTTCCACCTTGTAAAAATAAAAAATTAACAAAAACACAATATGTTTTTCAAATAATATAGTTAAATTTAATTATTTAAATGGTTATAATCAATTACATACAAATGTATAAAAATTAAAAATTGTTAATTGTTATAGTCTAATATACAAAAATAAGATAAATAACATCAATGTCAAGATGATTTTAACAAATTCACTAGCGTTTCAAATGAGGACAAATAATTAAAAGATGAAATAAAATTTAAATAAATAATTATTCCTAATTTAAAGAGAAAAATTAATTTTTAAATACAATTGGAAGAAAAAACCAAATGTAAATTTTATAAAAAAGTGATGTTTTTAATTTAAAAGATAAAAAATATTTATAGATCTTAATTATAATAAAGAACAAAATATAAGTTATTCAATTCAGAGAGGAAAAAAAAGTGTTGAATAGTTCTCAAAACAAAAATAGTATAAAAAATAAAAAGACATATAAATTCATTTTTTCTTGATCTTTTCACAATTTTAAAATATAATTGAAAAATAAATAGTATGGTAATATATATATATATATATATATATATATATATATATATATATATATATATATATATATATATTATTTTTTATAATAAAATTTTAGTTTATTAATCTTTAAAATATATGTTTATATATTTTATTATTGTTTATTTTTAAGGCTACTGCTAGACATTAAATTGGTGTATGAGAACTCTTTGTTTATGGGAGAAGGAATTCATTTCCATTCAACTATTTGACTGTTAATTCTATGAAGGCATGCATACTATATCCTCTCTGGTTTTGAACATGTGACCTGGTAGGAGGAAACACATGCTCTTAATCCATAGGTCCACTCAAATATATTAAAATTGAGATAAAAAAATTTATATATACATATATATATATAAACAAACAAAGAATTTATGTTGTAATCGTTTTTTGAACACTTTCCAAAAACCAAAAACCATTCTTCTGAGTAATGCAGTGAGGCTTTTTTTACCACCTGGAATAGAACACAAGTGATGCTTTGAACTATAAAAAAAAAACAAAAATATAGAGTATCATAAGAACTGACTTTGAAATCTATCTAGTCCTGCTACAAAACAAGTTAGAAAGTAAAGTATCTATTGTGATACATATATTTGTCAAAAAACCAAAATTGATTAAAACATCCCAACATTAAACAACCAAAGTTTTACCCATTGTAGACCAAGAGTCATTTATTGGAAGACTTTTTAGTCCAAGATTATGATTGGCGATGTGGCAGTAGAGTTGGCCTGAGGCAAGGATTGAGCTAGAGCATTAATGACTACAAAGCCTTCCTGATGTTCATTTGACTCTGTGTCTGAGTTCGAAACCACATAGCGTTCTATGCGAGATAGTCGAACAACTATATCATCCAAGTTGTATCGAATATCTCTCGAAATTCTCTTTATATCTTCTTGACCTACAAAGAACTTGTAGTTGTTTACTTGCTTGTCTTTAATGACCATGTTGAGAAGAGTTTCCAATTGACAATAGAAATTGATGAAATGAAAAAAAGTAAATTCTTCACTTATGAAACTTTCTTAGGTCTCGTACCCACTTGAGGCTAATGCCTCTTAACTCTGAATGTGAGAAGTAAACATAATCCCCAAATTCTTTATCCTCTAGATAAAAGATTTCCAGATTTCCTTAGAGACCTCGAAAAGCGCTACTTCCAAAAAATTTACTACGAATTCTCAACCTAGAAAAAGTAATATAGATATATATCAAATCAATCCTAGCTTGGTTACATTTTGACACAAACATACATGGCATTACAATGCAGCGCACGTCATGTTTCTAATAATGTTATGAAATGAAGTAATACACCCATACCTATTACCAACCAACTTATGTAATTTAATAAGCATGGATTATATTTATAAAAAAAAAGATTATATGGTTTAAGTTTAGAATTTTTATAAACATGGATTTTAACTTTTATTTTTTTTTTACATATAGATTTATAATAAAAAAAATTCTATTTATTAAAAAAATAGAAGTACCATTTTTATAAAGTTGGAATAATTTATATTAAATTAGAAAAAAAAATTGAATTTATTTATTTATTATTTTTTAACAATACATTAGTAACTATTTATTGAATATATACATAGTAACTACTTATGGAATATATACATATTTACGAGGAAAATTGTCTTTTCATCTATAATTTTTTTTATAATGTATATTCATCTTGATCGAATGGTTTTTAATTGGAAATTGGAAAATTTAATATTTGCCATGTCATCTACATGGAGTAGTGATTTATAAGTTGTCATTACACCCTAAGCCATTTCCCTCGTTATGTTATATGATGTTTCCCTTATGTAATCAATGTCCTAATGTGACATGCAACACATAGTGGCCTTTGATTTTGTTAGATGACCATGGACACATCCTCTCCCATCCATCTTGTTTCTATCTACTTTATACACTATGTTATTTTGTGTTTAAATCATTAGGAAAATTGGTAGACCTGTTGCTTGGCACTTAGGAGATCTAGGATAGAGTCAATGGAACTGCCACTATGCTCCCGAGTTTGGCGCAACAACCCAAAAGCCTTTTTTTACATCCAAGGGAAAATCCAGGCATATCAACCTAAAGGAATCTGACCCGTCGGCACAACATCTAGTGACTAACCCCACGGCATCAAGCAGATTTGACCCCGTGACCTCCCAACAGGCGAAGTACTTAGCAATGGGAGCTCGACCAACTAAGCTAGCCCTTGGTGCTACCAACCCACAAGCCTTGTTAGACAAGTAAATTGAGTTTTGAACTTGGGCGAGGCCCCTGTATTGGTTGGAAAACACCTTCTGGTGCGGGACATCCACCGTCTTGATGGGCTTAATGATAGACATTATGTTCTCAGATGGGGCAATTGTTGTGGGTGGGTTGTCGGTTTTCCAAGACACCCCTTGGGTTTGTTCCCACCATTACCACTATGTTGAAAGTTTGGTGTGGCAACCTCTACCTAAGTGGGCCTAAAACTTCAAAAGGACCTAGCCAAGGAAGTCCATGCAACTGTTTATGTTGCTAATGTTAAGGGTTGGGCTATCATGAAATTGTTGGGGAATGTGCCATTAATCATGTTCACCATGCACAAGATCATTAGACTCGAAATCCTAGTGCTCTTCCAATATGGGAGAGCCAAAGAGAATTTCCTTTTCGAGTCTCACGATAGGCACTTCAAGGTATAAAAGGCAATTTATTCTGTGGCTACCAACCCTTCACTAACTAAGATCACAAGGCATTTGTTGGTGACCCGAAAAAGTACATGCCATGGTGGTTCATGGGCAGGTAGGGGTAGAATTTGTTGCACTATGTGGCTTTTTCCAATGGCTTAGAAACCAAAGATTTTGTCATTAACTACAATAGTTAACATAAAAGGATTCTATGGTCATAATCACAAGGCTCTTTCTTGTAGAGTTATTTCTATAGTATAATTTGAAACAAAAAAATTTGTATCTATAATAGGGAACCATTCAAAATCAATTCCTTAGGTTATACAATAAAAATAACATCATAGTTGTAGTTCAACTTAACTGCATTACAATTCCTTTTTTTATTATGAGATTGAGTTTAGTTGATAGCAGTATTTGGTGATTTGTGGTCTCTGATAAAATAACCTTGGGAATAAGATTGTGGAGCAAACAAAAATCAAAATTAATCTAGAGATAGAACACAAAATAGCACAATACAAGAGAGACAATATACATGGTTCACCCATTATGGGCTACATCCACGAAGAAACAACCAATCCTTCATTTATTCCATCCATTAAAATGAAGGGATGAAACCTACATCACATCCATTGCAACCTCCTCTTCAGTATGTCATGTTAGCATAAAAAAGGAGGATCGCCTTCTAGGGACAAAAAGAACCAACATAACTTCTACTATTAGATACACAACTTAATGATGAATGTTCCATATTGACTATGAAATTACAATATTTTACAAGGATTTTTTCCCCAAAAAAAAAAATGGGGCATTTCCCCCTCATTCTCCCCTTAGACCCCCTAGTAATAATAATAGGGGGAATGCCCTCCATACCACTTCTCATGAACTATAATCCAAACTTAATAGAAAGAAGACCTCTAAATTAGGAATATAATTAAGCTCCACAACCAGCAAGGTATATTTAATAGATATATCATGGCAAAGGGTGTCTCATGGCCTTGGAAGATAGTGGCATGTGAACACTATATGGCTCGGTTTGAGTTATATCCTCTTACGACTTCAATATCAATGTTTTTTGCAAGATGACATCAATAATTTTATTATATGAAATAAGTGATTTGATATCAACATAAATATAAGAAGTTATGACTTTGGATATTAAGTTTGAGGCTTACACTCCTATTCTATTGTGTCCATCTCTGTTTGGAATATCCACTCATTTAGTTACCTACAATCATGAATATGTATTAAATATTTCTAGGATATGTTATTACTATTTGTCCTTTTGTATTGTTGATTACACACAGTTTATTATAAACATGACATGAAATGCGAACATGCAAAGGGGGGTTATAATGTTTTTAAGACATTCAGATATCACCTAATAATGAAATATTAAATGCCCATTATAAAAACTTTTCAGCTTCAAATGTTTTCAAAATACCATAGATATTTAACATTTTCAAAATATCATAGATATTTATTTCAAGTAATAGAGTAATAATATGTTCAATTCAATGCTAAGGAATATGAAATTCAATGTTTACATTCTTGTTTTTATTATGATTAGCTTAAAACAGTAAATGTATAAGGATCTATATCCTTTTTCATAGTTCACTTCTATCATTTCTTCATTCAATTTATTGTTTTTATTTATATTTTGAGTTAAAGCACATAGATTAAAAGGGAATATAATATTATATTGGAGAAACTATTGAAGGTAAAAAAATGCATCATTAAATTTTGAAAGTTTAATGTCTAGAAAATATTATATTAAATTTATGAGCTTTTTTATGGTAAGAATATTTACAAGTTAGTTTAACCACACATAATCTATAATTGATTAACTTTTGACCAACCTAAATTTAGAGGGGAGAGTTTGGCATTTCACTAACAAACAAAAAAATGTGTGGTTTATAGGAAACTCGAATCAACAAGACACCATACAATTATTGAATTCAGTGACTCTCCATATCTAAAAAAAATCCACCTTCCATTGAGAATTGGATTTAACTCATGCAACTAATGCAAAATAAAGTATAGCTTATGAAAATAATATTGGTTCAAGGGACCTCCAAACCTCCACTACTAATCTCACCAAAAGGGACTAATCATATTAATACTAATATTGCAAATATCCTCCTGGGGTATTAGCACAATAATCTCCATAAAGGTAGCTCGAAAAGAATTTTAGGTAAACCTTGCACACTAGTCTTTATGCAGCCCCTTTAAAAAATATTATGTCTTATATGTATCGTACAAAATAACCCTTTGGTGTGGTCCATTGTGTTGTAGAGATAGAAAGTTTAAGGAAAGGCAATATATTGCAAGGGAGTTATTTTAGAAAATTTCTCTTTGTCGTGATGAATGAAATTTTGAGAAAGTGAAATGAGTTTCATGAAAAAAGAATTTGAAATGATGTGATATGTCATGAGAAAGGAAAGTTTTGAGTGGTTTAATCTCTTGTGGTTTTTCACAAAAGAAAATTTGTATGCCATGGGATATGTCACATGAAATCAAAATTTTAAATAATGTGATATGTCCCCCCTAGACAAAGTTTACAACCATTCGAAATGCCACAACTGGAAAAGATTTATCTTCATGTGTGGCATGATGCACCGATACTTTGGACATATAAACATAAATAATACAATATTTTATGGTGCACATACAAATATTATTAATCAACATGTCACACCCAAACCTAAAATAGGAGTGATACACATCAAACCAAAGGTCCTTTTGGTGTGATGTGCATAAGCCAAAAGTTTCATTGAAAACACTACATGAAAGACAAAAGTTATTTTAAGTGATCCACATAATACAAATACCTAACATCAATTTTTTTTCAATGCCATACATAATGGATTACACTCAAAGTTAGTTTCGTCATGACACAACATTTCACACTTAAAATTGATTTGGTCATGACATATCACTTCACATCTTATCGATGCAACACATCACACTTTCTCAAACATTACTTCATCCTGCTAAAGAGGAAATTTCTAAACTTTCCTTCATACAATCACCATGTTCTTAGCCTACTCAACTAATTTCAAAACCAAAACTTATTGACCATTTCAGATCAAAATGACATATTTTTTACACCTTCACAAGTAATTGCTAGTATATATCCACATTTATAAAAACTTCAATTCTCATACTTATTTTCGTAATTAATATAAACGATGTATAACAGAAAGAAACATAAGAATAGTCCTTAGTTTCCAATTAAACCCTGATATTGACAATGTCACACATCGAGCCTCCTTAATTCCTAATTAAGGATTATGTAGCATCAATATCCAACCTCTAGGGTGAAATTATGGACATGGGGTTATTAGCATTCCTATTTCTTAAATCTCCTTAAAACTCATTTGTATCATGGCCATCATCTTTTTCTTTTTAAGAGCTTTCCACTGATATCATCCAAATCTGAGTTCCGAACACAAAGTTATGATTATTTCAAGTTTTCTCTCCGAATTCCACATGAAATCTATACCATTTCCACATGGAATACTCGTGGCATGCCTCATCCATGTTTCATTGCCACATATTACCACATTAACTATTGCCCAGTATGTCATGTTGTTAATACTTATCAATTTTTAGCAGTTTTGGGAGGAATTTCTTATTGCCTTGTTTCAACCTCTGACACCCAATAACCTAAAAGAATGATATCTGATATGCATGAGTTAATTGATGGGAATTCAGTCTCCAGCAACTAACATTCATTTCAAGTTTTGTTGGTATAGGATATAAGCCTAATATGGTGGCCCCGACCTATTGAAAGCCTAAAAATTGATAATGGGCCTCCCAATACAACATGGGTTAATATACGATCATGCTTTGAATCCTTGTTAGTTAACATTCTATCTCTTGGATCATTGGAACCCCCGAACCAATCATAAAACTAAAAGACTTCACTTATTATCACTTTCTCCCACCTGATCAACAAACATCAACCAATAAGAATATTAACACTGACTAAAAAACATTTTGTGATCCATTGGTATCATCACTCATATAGTTTTAGTATTGTTTGACACCTGCCACCCAACATCTTAACATCTAATTCCCATGTCACCTCCATCTCGATTTCCACTGTGCACTCTTATCCACATCATCTGGGCACATTAACATGCCACATCATCAAGGACCTTATTTTTTCCATGTCACCATTACACATCACATGCCACATAGACATGTCATGTTAGCATGCCATGTCAACATGGTACATTACCAAACCTTCCATTTGAACATGTCATTCACAACACCTTATTGGCATCATCAATGTCAAAAGGAAACCTCGATAATTTTGTCTCAATCACCTGACACCAAACCTTTGAAATCTTGATATTGCAACACTCTAGTCCCTGATCCCATCGACTAATGGCTCCCGACTTCCCAATAATCGACGGACAATGTGGGTTCTATTTTTATCAAGGACTTTTCTCAATGTTCTCCAATTCATTCTCCTAAAATACAATAGTAGAAAGGTCGATACATGATGGTTAAAATCCCAATAACCCCTTTCAACTAGGCTCTTAATCATGCCTCTCACCATCCATATGACCAGAGGTTGATGCCAGAGACTTTGATTCACTAAAGATTTGAAACTTCTGCCATATATATTCTAAAAGGGTAAAGTGATCAAATACCAAGTTTCCAATAATCACGACTCGATAACCAGCAAGCTAATACTCAATTATTAATACTTGATTTGTTGATGAAAAAGGTTTCCATTGGTTAATGATATACAAGACTCGTTGGTGTTGGGAACTCGTGGCTGTTATTTTTTTATAAAGATCGACTCTCGAGACTCGATACTTTTGTACCCCACCCTTTTGGGGCTTAGGTACCTTTCTTATTGGCTCTTGTTCATAGATTTTTTTGGGCCATGTGACTTGGGGCTAAGGTTAAAGCTTCCAATGTCAAAATTTTCTAATGCTTCCAACTGAATTTATAGACTTGTTTTAAAGGTTTGAACTAACTATGATAAAAAATAATTTTCCCATAAAGGATTTTGAATACTTGGAATACCTTAATGGCATCTAATGACATACAAACCATTTCCCTCAACCATGCGACTCCTCAAGATAAAACATAAGGGTGTCTAGTGGCCAAATTTTTCCAACCTTATTAAGAAAGATAAGGAGATGGCCATGGGCCAAATTAATAACTTCTCCCAGTGGAATGAGCTTCTCCAAATTTCTTTAGGACAACCAATTCACCCTTCAAACTTCTAACATTTACAAAATGTAGAGGCTAGTGTGTTGGCTTATCTTTATAGGGACAAAGTCCTCTTAAGCAGAGAGCAACTTTCAAGCCTTATTGTTGGCCGAAAAATGATGGACGGGTTGAGACCCTGGGTTCATAAACAAGGGCCAACAAAGGATTTGTCATAGTCTAGTGCAACGTCAATATTTTCACCTTATTCAAAATAATAAGGTGTCTCACCCGAGGTGTGTCGTGACCTTACTTAGATAGGGATAGAATCTATTATCGGGAAAACCCCATGAAGGCTATCAATGCCCAATAAAATAAGAACAAGACATCAAGGTGTAATCAAGTTGGCCCAGGAATTCAAGAAGAAGGTATAATTGCAGAATCTGGATTATCCACAGTATCATAAAACGATTGTCGACGTTTCGAATCCCAACGGGGATCCATCTTCAAGATGAGAATTGTGGTAATTTAGAGCTTTGATAATTAAATAAATATTAAATAAAAAAAAAAAAAATTTAAATTTTAAAAATATCTATTATTAATTAAAAAAAAAAAAATTAAAAATATCTATTATTAAAAAATATTTATTATTAAGTTAATAAATATTGTAAATATTTATTATTAAAATTAGAATTAATAAAACCTTAGAAAAAAAATTTAAAATAAAATAAAAAAATTTTAAAAAAAAATTAAATTTTCTTTTAAATTTTAACAAATTATAGAGTCTGACGAATCTTCTCATTTCTCATCTTCTCATCTCAGCCCTTCCCTATTTATACCTTTTGCGACCTTCTTTCAGTCTTCATTCAATTCAAGTCCTAAAGATGGATCCCCGTTGGGATTCGAAACGTCGACAATCGTTTTATGATATTGTGGATATTCCAGATTCTGCAATCAACAAAAACCACAGAAGCTTGAAAACCAAGAAGTTATAATGTACATGTGCAGTCATAATAATTATTTTTAAATGCTACAAAAAACCACACACTTAGATTCTCATATAACCCTTGATGAGATGGAACAACGCGGACTCAATAGGTTCCACGACAACATTTCGGTGCATTCCTATACTTCTACTCCCCTTTGTATTTTCTCCTATGCCTTTTTAAACCCTACACCAGGTGCTAACTCTCCCTCAGATACTTTTCCTTTCCCTTCTTTCATTTGCCTCTATTTCTTAGCTGTGTTTGCGTCCCCGGCTGCCAGTGTTCCTTTCAACTCGGCTGCGACTACCTGATCACTGATTTGTCTAGATGGATCTATGTAACTGCTAGTCTTTGGAGGGCCCCTTCTCCTTCTTTGGTTGTCTTCTCTGCATCCTCCAATGGTTTCCTCTAGTCAAAATATGGTCAATCTTCAAAATGTGGCATCACTTAACTCTCAAAACGAGGGACCCAACACTTCTCATTTAGAACAATTAGATAATTACATCTACTCTTATCCCATAATTATCTTGAGAAGGACCATTCATACTAAATGAACACAATAAAAGCCTTAGGTTGAGGTTGACATGTATATTCCACTTTACACATAATACATCTCACAACCATCATAGGCAAGATACTTTGGAGAATAAATTTTCAAACAACATCCATTCATCAAATAAGTATTAGTTATGAACTGAGCACAATTATTCAATTCTTCCATCTCTTCATTCAGATATATTTGATAAATCATCATAGCATCTTTTCGATCATCATTAAAAACATGCACGTTAGTCAATATACCAATATGCAAAATACTTTGTACAATATTATCATTACATTAAACAAGAATAGATGCACTTATATGTTTCACTTAAACTTGCTAGGAAACTTAGGAAGGGTGAGCCACTTTCCACCCAACCTTAGGTTAATATACACTATAATATTTCCTGTAATTGGCCACCCCCAAGCCATATTTGGTGCCTTAAGGGAAATCTTCACTCAAGGTTTAGTAAGGTTTTAGGTCAAGTAGAAGGCATGAAGTCCACTCCCCTTCACATACAAGATTCAAGATTTATGCAATTCAAATGTTGTTCTAGGCCCTACTAGCACAACAAATATGGTCAACTAAAGCTTGCATAAAATAAAAGGAGCCCTTCACTAATCTAGCAATCCCTCAATGCTTCTCCTTTTTTTCAATGCTTTAGTGAGAGATCAACTATTCATAATTCTATCCACAAACATGTATCTTAGGTTGAAGGCTTCCTAATTGATTCATTATCTAGTCAATTAAGATTTAAATTCTTCAAAAAATAGTTTTGACTCATAATACTTTCATTCCTTTTTTGTCTAGAGTCACGTTTTCAATGCCCACATGTCTATTAGTTTCAGTTCAAAAAATTCATGAGCTAACTAACTATCACTCTTTGGTTCTCTTACACTTATTTCTCTATTTCCATTCACTCTTTGTCTCTAGATACTCTCTCTTCTCTCAGTTATTCTCACACGATTCCACTCACTGCCATGTGCACTACTCTAGCATGATAGTTTTTGCCCTCCTTGAGCTGCAAGGTCAAAATAATCCTCTAGAATGATACGTAGCCCATGCTTTGGAGAAATTTGATACCTTCTCCCCCATTCTCTCATAACTTCTAGTAGTTTGGGTAGTTCAATAGCCACATAAAGGTCTATTAAATTTAATTTAGGTAGATGGGAAACTCCCCCATCCCCCTTACAACTTACCCTTTATTCAAGCTTCCTTCCTATGCATCGATATATGTTTCCCCTTCTTTAGTTTCAACAATATATATTAAATAAAATAATTTTACATCAAATAGAGTCTGGAAAAAATGTCCATGTTGGCCATCTAACATTATCGATCTTAATTACATTTTTTTAAATATGGAAGTTAAAAAAGGATATTATAATTACCCCCACCCAAAGGAACATTATCCTTGATATTCTACTATCCACAGAATTGATTCTAAACATAAAACAAAAATGGATATGCCTTTCTCGTGCCATCTTCCAATTCCCTTGTTGCCTCATCTACTCTAAAGTGCTTCCATTGCATCTTGACCTGCATGATGGCTTAGTTCTAGAGCTTGGTCTCCTTCTCATTGAGTATGCATTAGGTTTATGGCTAGAAATCTCCTTGGGTTCCACTTTTATCATAACCCAATCAATAATATTATTAGCATCATATATATATTTCTTAGGAAAGCGTACATGGAATACATCATGTGATTTTAGAGGCACATCAAGCTTGTATGTTTTTAACCCCAATATTTCTAAGATCTCAAAGGGTGCACAATAAAGTGGTTCCAAATTGGCACATGGCCCCACTTTCAAAAAAACTCTCTTAGGTTTGATCTGAAGATACACATGCTCTCGTAATTCAAACTCCTCGTGAGTTATATTATAGTTTGCATAGCTCTTATGCTGATCTTGAGCCACTTTAAACTCTTGTCTAATATTTGTCACTTCATGTTCCATTTATTTTAATAGGTCTAGCCCAAGTGTTATTCGGTCCACTAGGTTATCCCAATTGATTGGAATATTTCATTTTATGTCATACAATGCTTCAAAGGGGATAATATTTAATGACTCTTGATAGCCATTGTTGTTGGAAAATTCACTAGAGGTAAATATTTTTCCCATGCCTTTGGCTACTACATCACATACATTCTTAATATATCCTCTAGCACATGGTTTACCCTTTCTGTTTTTCCATATTTTTAAGGATAGTAGGTTGCACTAAATTCTAATGGGGCCCCTAAAACTTCAAATAATGACTTCAAAAATTTTAAGGTAAATTTGGCATTTCGATTAGATATGATCTTCTTCAACATGTAATGTAGCCTGAAAATATCATTCATGAAAATCTCGGCAATATCAGTAACTTTATGGGTATAATTTATAGGAATAATGTGAGTTTCCTTGCTCAAATTATCCACTACCACACTACTTTGGGGTCATTGGTAGACTAGTAATGAATTCCATGAATATGAATTCCCACTTCCATTTTTGGATTGATAATGGCTACAAAAATCATGTTACGTACTTATGTTCCACCTTAACCTATTGATATTCTAAACATCTAAAAACATATTTAGTGATCTCTCTCTTCATCCTGGGCTAATAATATAACTTCTTGTAGTTGTTATTATCTCGCAATATCCCAGGTGACCAGAATAAGGTATGTTATGGAGTTTCAAACATTATGTTGGAAGTGTTCATCACCTTGTAGTTCTTCTCTACTTATTTCTTTTATGTCTGATTCACATACATTAATTACTATTGACGAGCCTTTTAATTACCTTTCTAATTGCTCAAAAAGAAAACCAAAAGTTTGCTCATTCAATTGTCAAACTAGGATTTGTTTGGAACTTGCAAACTTTCATGCCTCGTATATGATAATACAATATAGTAAATGTCCTAAAGTTTTAGTGATCTAAATGTTGTCACAACGCAAGATATAGATGATTTTACAAGTCACCAATAAACTAAAATACACCACACTTATAGGAAACTAAATTTTACTTGCATGGAAAGTAAACATTCTTGCATGGAAAGTAAACACACTTGTAGAAAAGTAAATGCACTAGAAAATAAGGATGACTTTCTCGAGTGTTATAATATTCTTGAGTCGTTATGACAATTATGCAATTGCATGTGCACTATGATGTAATTAATGACAAACCACTTGTTTTCTTATAAAGAAGTGTTAATTCATATATAAAATATGATCATTAAAATATTAGATCCAAACTATCCTCAAATGTATAGCGTTAGTAAATTTGGAAACATAGTAGAAGGAAAGTTACATGCAATGGATTAATCACAGTACTAACACCTGAGTTGCAACAAAAGGGAAATCTGAGTTGCAGCAATAGAAAACAAAGTAATGATAAAATAACTAAGATAAAATGAAAATAATAATTATATGCCACTATTATAAGCAGTTCCTAGCTATGGAGGGGGCCTTACCTCCCTAGGCATGGTACTGGTTAAAACTTTCAAATCATATGATCATTAATGCACCAACAAATGAATGAAGTGAAGAGTATTTTATTGCAAAAAATATCATAATTACAACATAGTGTTTTCTCACTAGAAAATTATCCTCTCTCTCAACTTTGGGAGAAGTTGGGTATTTATACAATATTCCTAGTATATAAATTGAGCAAAAGGATGGATGGATAGCCATGAGGATCAGTATATTCATCCATGTACAACAATTCTTTCAGAAATCGACAAGCATTTGTCAAATGTTGACTTAGAGCAATTGGTCAATGGTTGGTAGGTGAGTTGGTTTCTTTGTTTAGTTGTCCTCTCATCTTTTTCATCTTCCTACATGAGGAGTGCTTCCTTATTGGATAACTAGAGTGCTAAGTATTGTGATGTCAAGCACAATTCAGAGTTACAAAAATGGGAATTGCAACATGAGAAAATCTAGGAATCATATCAATGAAATGAAAGTTCAAGAGTTACAGTAGATTTACTATGTCCAAGGCATGTTGCAACATAATGATCACTAAATGGTAGTGCTAAAGTTGTAGCAATGATGACTAGGGTCGAAGTTGCAATGACTACATCAGGCTTAGATATAAGAGTTGTAACACTTGTGTGTGGAGTTGCAGTGCTTGTTGTGGAGTTTCCGCAGGGAGTTACAACACCAATGTGAGTTGCAATACTTATAGGGATTTGTAGCCATTGGCTTTGGTCTTGTTCACTAATGTTAGCATAAAAGGTAACAATTTCTCTTGGAAATGCATAAGGATATGTATAAAAATGGAATAAAGGAGAACATTAATACCAGCAAAAAATGAAGAAAAATGTATGGAAAAGGTATTGTGAAAGGATGAAAAGTGGACAAATAATAAGGAAAAAGGTGTTGGACGAGTGCTAAAATTATGCCATTTTAGGCACCTATCATCTCGCCCAGGCCAAAAATGTTGTGTGTCACCTATTCCACCAGTAGTTAGTTGGATTCAAAGATAATGAGACATCCATGGAGGTTGTTGATTGTGTAAGTTTTCTACCCCTCTTCATCTGGCAGAAGGTATGCTCCCCTTTCCTAGATTACCTTCTAGAAAGCTACCTCCTTCATTTTTGCCAACTTATACTCCTTTTGGTATAGCCTAGTACGGAACCAAATCATGGGGAAGTGTAAATTTTATCTAATGTAATCTTCTCCACAATTTTCTATGCATTTTTCATACTTATGTACCCTCTCTAAATCAATATATAGGTTGTTAGAGTTGAAGAGATCCCTTTGTTTGATGCTCTCTTTAGCTTGCTTCCACCTTTTTGTGCATCCTTCCACCTTTTTATGCATCCTCCATAGTAAATTTCTCCAATATGCTAACTTGTTCCATGCAATATGCAATAAACTCATGTTTATTCCTTAATAAAAACTCGACATGTGAGGGAGAAGAGACCCATTCTCTATGGTGAATGAATTGTAGGGGTATTTGATGTTCACCTCTCACCTAGGTTGTTGCCCAATTATATTGGTTGTTCAAGTAGGAAAGAAAGGCTCTAAACTAAATGTCCCCCACAAAATTGTTGGGGTTTCATACTCGGTCATGAAACAACAAGACATTATGTTGATAAAATTCGTAGAGGAGACTCTTTTCTTCATGAGTGCACTCATA
Organism: Pinus albicaulis; assembly: GCA_034641835.2. Classification (NCBI taxonomy): domain Eukaryota; kingdom Viridiplantae; phylum Streptophyta; class Pinopsida; order Pinales; family Pinaceae; genus Pinus; species Pinus albicaulis. The sequence continues at coordinate 856,582,247 of CM076573.1, forward strand.
ATATGTTTTAAGAAATGTAAATGGACTAGAAATTTCAAGTGAGTTACTAGTCATGATAGCATTCCTATGGAACCTTAGATATTTCTGCTACAAAACATGTTGTAATGAGGTGAGAGGGGTTTGTGGTTGAGGGATGCTTCTATTAGCATTCCCAAATAGTTTTGTCAGAATTTCCAACTTATTAATATACCTTTCAAGATGGGGTATCTCCTCCATCCATACCCTCTCTACTTCCCATTTCAACTTATGGATTTCCATTATCTCAGCCCGTTTTTCCTTCATTTCCATGAAAATATTATGATTCTCCTTAAGTGGAATCACTCCCTCATCATAAGAGGCTAGCAAATGATTACATATATCTTCTTTGACCTTAACCCAACTCTTAGGGGTTTCAACTTGTACATGCTTTTTTTTTTGTTGTCCTATGTTCCATTTTGGTTTGGGTGGCTTGAGCAAGGATGGTGGGTGTAAATTTTGTGGCTTGAACAACCACTTCTCATGTTTCTTTCTCCACATTGTAGGAAATTTCTTCGTATTTATGTAAGGGTTCTCCTAGAGCCAAAGCATTTGTTTCTTGGGCCAAACAGTCTAACCTTTAAAAGGATTTCAACTCGTTTAATTTGTCCTCAACAATTTAATGGTAAGTTTCATATTTTTAGTCTTTATCCTTAACAAATTGTTTTGACTGATGACGGATGCATATATATGTAACTAATGCAAAGTACTTACCTTTTTGTGCTCTTTGAGTGCAACAATATTCTTTTCCCTAGGAGCAACAAACTTCAATTCTAATTCCCCCTCTTCATTATACACCTCAAATGTAGCATCAAGTACTCCTCCAAAAGTGCCTCTTGTTGGTTCTTATGGATTAGTAGAGGATTATATTCTTAATCCCTCATACCCCAAGTCACCTCCCTCTATTGGCTCTTATGTATTAGCAGGGGCATTAGCTATTCCTTATACTGCAACTCCCTCTTTTCCTGCTAGTTCTTGTGGAGTAGTAGGGATATATTTGGATGGTTGAGTTACAATAGTGTGTCCCTTCCTTTTCTTTTTTGGTATAGGGACAAAGGTTGACATTTCCCTAGTCAAACCTCTCTCTATTTTGGTGGTTAGTTAGATTTTGATTACCTTAACATTTTTATCATGGTTGCTCACGTCCTATAGTGTAACAACCCCTGGTTGATTTTCTATGTAAAAAATATATAAGTTCAAGGTCATGGGACACGTATTCGAAGCTGAATGTTGGTAAAAACATAGTGATGGGTATCACTGGTGATTAATTAATGGCTATGGAAATTGACAAAGCCATTGGCAAAGGAAAAGTAGCAATAATTGGAATTTTATTTATGAAATAAAGGAAATAGGAGAAAATAAAGGTGAAGGGACACAAATTTGCATGAGAGGAAAATTGAAGGAAAAATGAAGGAAAATGAAAAAAATAGAGGCCTCAATGATAAAAATGTTTTTGAGGATCAGTTCACAGATTTTTTTTAGTTTAGTGTTTCAGCTCTATTTTATTATCTAATTCTCTCATACTCTTGCACACTTAGAGAAACCTTGGAGCATTATTAGACCATGCTCAGAGCACTTTAACATTCATTGGATTTGGAGAAAGAAGGCAAAGGAAAGTAGGAAAGTGCAAGGGAACAGGTGGATCAACAACTACAGTTGGATTGTTTTTCAAGTAACAAGTTTCATGTGTGATTTCCTTGTTGGTTTATGGATGCATGGTATATGCATGTGAATTTTTGGTTATGTGTTTTCATTGGCATGGATACTTTCCTTGATTAACAGTTGTCTTAGCCTTTTCTTGTCATTTCCTGGATAGCCATGGTGTTGTGGGTTTTTCCACTTGATTGTTTTCTGAGACCCAAAAAAAAAAAAAAAAATTACAATGGAGTCAATTTTTTTGCATGTAAATGGGCATATTTTTGTAGGACCTGGTAAGGCATGCATACCCCTCGGTAAATCAGTGGTAATGTCTAGGTAAGACCTAAGTGATAGGGGGGATGTCAGGTTAACAAATACCGAGGGTAAAAGAAACTTTGAGGGGGTAAGGGCTAGAGTGAGGGGGTTGTCTCACTTAGCAATTTTGGCTAGATTTAGTCAAGGAACACTAAGTCAAATTTGAGGGGGGAATGTTAGGTAAAATTGACTCGTGGTTAGAGTCAAGGTTGACCAGGTTAAACAATTATGGTTTTGGGGCACATGGTGTTGAGATTTTGGGTAGCATCAGACGTGATCTAGCTCTGAATCATTATGGATGGGTTAGGACACATGGGATGTCCAAGACCCAAAAATCGTATGGACAAAATCCACGTGGTGTAAAATTTATTCCAATAATTAAATTTTTTAATGGGGACCCTAAGTCTAACTTAGGGAAATTGAAAAATTAAAGTGAATTAATTTACACATGTGGTGAGAATGTTCTAAGTGACGTGGATCAAGCCTTCTCTAATATTAAATCACGGTCGTTGATTTCTCAATGAGAAAAGTATTAAAGGAAGGCTTGGGGTCAGTTGGATAAAACACACAGAGTAGTAGCACTTGAGGTGAGTCGAAATTTTGGGGCACAGTTTGCTAAGAATTTTTGAGTGAGCTTGCAGTGGTAGTGAGGGAAAATCGGCAAGGGATGTTATGATCCGAGGCCGAGAATACATACATTAGAGAGGGAGTTCCATACCAGGCAACGCAGAGGCCAACAGGAGGGACGCAACCTAGCCAAGATGATGTAGAGACCACGCAGAAGGTGACCTAGACCCTTCTAGGTGATGCAGAGGCAATGCAACGGCCTTCAGAGTGATGTAAGGACAGCCTGTGCTGTGTAGAAATTGCGTTGGGCTAGAGGGGGTGACGCAATAGCTGGAAAATTTGCATTATGGGTTCTAGTGGGCCAAAAAGGGCTCATATTCAGTAATTCCTTAAGGGTATGAATCAGCCATATTTTATGTCTCTAAGTGATAAGGTACAACTGTCGTGAATTTATCTATGGGGAAAACCACTACTGCTTCCTTAGATGTATTCAAATATTCTGCTTAATAAATAAAACCCTCAAAGAGTTGTTGCTCTGATTTTCCCGCGGTGGGTTTTTCTGGGGAAGTTTGTCCAAAAAATCATGTGTGTCCTTTGTCATATGTGTGCTATGTTTCAGTAAATTATTTGTATATGTGTAGGCTGCTAGTTGTGTTTACTTCGATATTTTCTGAACATTTATGAAAATAACTTGTATAATTAAATCACAAGTAGGAGAAGTAAATCAAGATGTTGCAGTAGGGTTTCCGTAATTTTGTATTCAAAAATTTTCACATGGTATCAGAGCGATTGCAGATCAAGCTAAATCCATTAGCAAGAGGCTGAAAATTTTTGTTACAGGAAGGGAAGCTAAAGCAGCATAGATCCGGGAGAAGGAAGCGCAGCACCAGGAGCGACTCGGACCTAACAGAAGGGATGTAGAGCTATTCTGCTCACACAGAGCTGACGTAGAGGCTGATGCAGGCCCTAGTGGGTGACGCAGAGCCTGTCAGACTCACGCTGGGCTGACGCAAGCCCTAAAGGGTGACACAGTCTAAGTTGGAGAGACGAGGTGTAGGTTTTCGGGGCTGGAAGTGCAGCTTCTGATCTTCGAAGTTGCTGGTGGGGAATCGGTTCTTTCTGTACAAAAGAGTGCCTAGAAAATTTGACAAAGTAAGGGAAACAATCCCTCAACAGATTTTGTTGCCAAGAAATTTGATATTCGATTTGGAGGGTGATCGTAGAGGGTTGATTCAGTAGAATTGGCAAAGTATTTCTAGGAGGGAAATCAGTTTTCAGAAGGAGAAAATTCTCGAGAGGGTTTCTATCACCAAGAAACCCAGATCTGGTCTTGTGTTGATTGTAGCAGCAGTAGAGAAGAGAAGAGAACTTGTTTTGACTGTTTGAGCATAGATGGCCTCGTACAAACTGAGAGATCAGGATATGTTAGACGGTGTGTCAAATTTTGCGATCTGGAAATCTATAATCCTAACAGTCCTGAAGGAGTATGGTATCGGAGACCACACTGAGAACGTCCTAGTTGTGTCGACTGATGTGGATGTCCTGAAGAAGTTCAACGACAATTAGGCGCAGGAAAAGCACTTTATAATGGATGGAGTAAAGGATCATGTGGTCCCACACATTGTCAAGAAGAAGATGGAAAATGAGGTGTGGACAACTCTGACCACATAGTATCAAGGTAGCTATGTCAAGCGGAAGATGCTTTTGGAGAATCAGATGCGAATGTTCCAGATGCACAAGGGAGAGGAGATCGATCCCTTCCTCTTCATATTACAGACTATCCTAGACCAGCTGATTGCCATGGGGGTAACTCTGAATGATAGACCCATGGTGAGGGATGCCCTGAATGCAGTCACTGATGAGTGGGAGACATTTTTCCAAAGTATCTTGGGCAAAGCACAACTCCAAAATTGGGGAGATATGTGGGAAATCCTTCGACAGGAGGATATCTGGAGGGTGACCAAGAGGGAATCCAATAGTGGAGGAGTCAAGATAAATAAGGAGGAGGAGGAAGATGTATCCCTAGCATATAAGGGACAGTGGAAGCAAGGGAAGAATAAGAAGGACCTATCCAAGGTCTGGTGCTTCAGATGTCTTGTCCTAAGAGGAAGGAGAAGGAAGCTTCAGATTCCAAGGAAGCAGCAGCGAGAGGGGACGATGGCAGTGAAGATGATGTGGTCATGAGTGCTCATGTACCTCGAGAGAAGAGGTGGGGTGACATATATCTATAGATTGATCTAGATATGGTTAAGGAAGGATCCTTGAGGTGCCCAAACTCTTGGATCACATATGAGATATGGGAGCCTAAAGATAGTAGCAGGATGATTGGAGTCAATGGGTGCAGAATATCATGGAGATGCAGGGCCAGTGCTTGGACGTTGAAGAGGTGGAGCAGTGCATTGCAGTGGCAACAGTAGCGCAGAGGCTTATGGGACTTCAACAGCCCATAGGGGCAGAGCTTACACAGTGTAGAGCAGTAGCAGTGCAGAGGCTCTAGAGGGACAGCACAGAGCAACAGAAAAGGGTGCTTCAGTGATGAGATGAAGCTAGACTAACTTGTCTGTCAGTAGATTGGGTGATTGTGCTTCATTCGCTTACTTCTTAGCAGTTGAATTGCAGTGCAGCAGTTAGCAGTGTTAGTGCTGTAGGCAGCATAATGCATCAATTTGAGAGGGAGTTGCAGTATATATGTGGCAGTGTCAGCGTCAGTGGCATGGGAAATAGTGCAAAAAGTAGCAGCGCTGTGGATGGAGGGAATCAAGCCAAGCATCAGCAGCACGGACACCGATGCCAGAGATCAGGGTGATGCTTCAGTGGTGAAGTATTGCTAGAGCACACTCCTCGCTAAGAGGTAGTGTTGATATTTTGGGTAGCATTGGATGTGCTCTAGCTCTGAAAATCTATGGATGGTATAGGACACATGAGATCTCCAAGACTCAGAAATCGTTTGGACAAATTCCACATGGTGTAAAATTTATTCAAATAATTAAATTTTTTAATGGGGACCCTAAGTCTAACTTAGGGAAATTGAAAAATTAAAGTGAATTAATTTATACATGTGGTGAGAATGTTCTAAGTGACGTGGATCAAGCTTTATCTACTCTTAGCCATTGATTAGTGATTATATCATGGTCGTTTATTTCTCAACGAGAAAATTATTAAAGGAAGGCTTGGGGTCAGCTGGAGAAAACACACAGAGAAGTGGCACTTGAGCTAAGTCGAAATTCTGGGGCACGTTTTGCTGATAATTTTCGAGTGAGCTTGTAATGCTAGTGAGGGGAAGATCGGAAAGGGATGTTTTGATCCAAGGTCGAGAATACATACATCAGAGAGGCAGTTTTGTACCAAGCAGCGCAAAGGTCAGCAGGAAGGACGCAGCCCAGCCAAGCTGTCGCAGAGACCACACAGAGGGTGACGCATAGGTAGCGCAGAGGCCTTCAGAGTGATGCAAGGGCGTCCTGTGATGTGCAGAGGATGCATAGAGGCTTTGCTGTGCTAGAGGGGTTGACGCAATAGATGGAAGAGTTGTGCTGAGGGTTCCAGTGGGTCAGAAAGGGCTCGTATTCAGTCATTCTTGAAGGGTTTGAATCAACCATATTTTTTGTCTCCGAGTGATAAGGTACAATTGCCATGAATTTATTTATGGGGAAAACCACTACTGGTGCCCTAGATGTATTCAGGTATTCTTCTTAATAAATAAAACCCTCAAAGATTTGTTGCACCGGTTTTCCCGCATTGGGTTTTTCCAGGGACATTTGTCTGAAAAATCATGTGTGTCCTTTGTCATATGTGTGTTATGTTTTAGTAAATGATTAGTATATGTGTAGGATTCTAGTTGTGTTTACTTCGATATACTCTGAATATTTCTAAAAATAACTTTTATAATTAAATCACAAGTAGGAGAAATAAATCAAGATATTGCAGTAGGGTTTCTATAGTTTTTTATTCAGAAATTTTCACACATGGTATTGTGCACCCTTAGTTTTATGCATGTGATATTACATGTAATGGAGCCTATAGAATTCTTGGAGGACTTCATTGTAAAGTCGACCAGGGAGGTGAGCGGTCAAGGCTCACTTGGACGAGTTGGCCAGGGTTTTGGCCAAGGCTAATGAAATTTCATTGGGTTGGGTTTTCCAAGGATAAAAATTTGTGTTTAATGTTTATGTGTATTGTTTTTAGTTATTTTATGTTTATTCCTCTTAGTAATTACTTATTATCTCTACAGTAAATTCTTATCACTCCTCCTTATACAACATAGCTCTCACGCTATAAAATAGATACTCTCCCCTTTCCTTTTTGTGAGATTATATAGGTTCATTATATCCTCTAGAAGAATATATAAACGCATAAGGGCTTGAGAAGTTAGGTGAATTCTACAATAATGGGCCCCTGGACAACTCATACACAAGTGGGTCAAGTTGATCTCCTTGGGAATGACAAACTCTAGAAACATTTTTCTTAATTATGAGCTTTTTCTCAAGTATCTTAATTATGAAATTATCCCATAATTATAAATTGTGACAAAATAATTATGATAAATTACTCAATCATGTAATTCCATCCTTTAACATGGAATTAATTTCACATAAGTAAAAACAAAGATGAAAGGGGATGCATTTTAGCTAGCAACTAAGGTAAGTTGAAATTGGGTTTATCTCACTATAATAGAGTGGAAAATAAGGTTATAATAAATGCCCCCCAATGCATGAGGTCAAAATATAAATTGATTGTCGAAATGCATTACAACAAAACTCATAGCTCAAAATGGGAGAAAGGAGCCAAAACTGCAAAGATGGATTGGAGTAACTCAAGTGTTTAAGTCTCAACTTTGTTGATAACATCCCCAAGTTGGGAATACCCATGCTCGGTTATAAATAGAAAACTGAACATGGCCACCAAACATACACCGCAGATCCATGACATGAAATGCTAGGACATGGCCACAAACAATACATACTCAATCCATGTGACAGATCAGAAATATCATAACCACCAACAATTACAGTGTGCATTTATGTCACAGTATACATCAGTAGGACTGTGGACAAATAACAGATAGGAGGTGTCATTAAGCAGTCCTCAAAGTACACAAACGATACATAACTCCAACACAGTCTCGGAAGCATGCAATATAAGAGTGAAATTTCCCTAACCTAAGGTCTTTGACATAAACCCAATGGTGTGACTCCATGACATGCGAATAGATGAGTTGATGTCAAGCATGGTATAAACCATATGATTACGAGTCAATCAAGTATATCGTTAATAGACGCGATGGGACCCACCAGTCATGAAAATGGACCCCAAGGTACCTAGTACAATCCACTAAGTGTGAATAGATGAGTTGACGAAACACTCGTGGACTCGACCAATCAAGATTCAATGATGTAAACCCACTATCGATTGTGAGGAAATATGCCACTAAGGTACGCAAGTTCCAAGGTGTTGGAAAAGGTAACTAGTTTCGACTTCCATAATTGTCATTATACTTATGTCATTATGTATATTTTATGTTTTTGTTTTATCATAAATGAGTACAAAATTTTATTAAATTTGTGCTCAATCACGAAAAATACATGAGAGAATTACATATTCATAATGCTCAACTAAAGTTGGGAGGTGTAAATTCTCTTGTTTTCCTTATCCCGGAATACAACAAAACTCAAAACCATATAAATCCTCCAAATACAAAAAAATTATAGTAGAATGAGATGTGAATGAAACCGACCATACCAAATTGACTAATAACAGGTCTATTGAGATATATATCCCTGTGATGCTCTGCGGGAGGAGAATTTTTTGGTGACGCGCTCTTGAGCTCGAGGTCCATGAGAATGCCTCTGAATGCATAAACCTCATATTTCGAATGGAATACTTGATCCTGGAGGGCCACAATCAGCTTAAAAGAATGGCATACGAGGCCTTTTGTTGATACATTTTGACTTGCAAAGCATATAATTCAAAGTTAAGAGCTTCATGTTCTTTCTTAAAATGGCTACATATAGATGAGGACAAGGATTATGACGACTAGAAAGTATCCATGGGGTCGAAAGAGCTCAGTATTTCATTCAAAATTTGCCTAAAAATTTGATTAGATAGTGTACTTAAACTGACCTTAGGTAAATAGACAGAGAACAAGGAACAAGCGGGAGGGATAATGACAACCACCCGAGAGCTAATAATATAAAAACTAAGCTTATGCAACAGTGCCACTTCCAGTTGACATAAATAGAAATTTCCTTACCAATAGCAAACTCAAATTTTGACAATAAGCTTTTGGCCACCTTCAACAGGGAAGAGACAATGTTGGAAAGAGAAGCTCCCAAAGTAAGGGAGAGGCCAACAATGTCCCAATATATAAAATTAAGAAGAGAACCAAAAATTAAGTGATTTACTTTAGTTCTCAAGAAAATTAGCCCAAATTGATTTACCCCAATGATGAAAAGACCCAGAGAAATAGCTTCCTCCTAAATAAATTCGACATAGAGCACCTATGCTCATTAGAGTGCTTCTAATAGGACCAACTACCAGAACCCCCCCCCCCCATTGGAAAAAATGATTATGTTATGAATTCGTTAGTGATTGCCTATTAAGGCACCAATTCCATTTGTATGACTTAAATGTGAGAATACCTCCTCGAGCTAATTTAATCCCATCCAACTTTGGGAATTTCAAATTGACATCAATTGTTTTAGTACTTCAAGACAGAGAGGCCATCATGATTTGGGTCGGGTTGATTAAGTAATAACTACTCTTACCAACATATCTTGCTTGCATTGGATTGGATTTATCCATCGCTCTTGAATAAGGCCAATTGTCGGGCAATGCCATGATCAAATGCCATTTTATTATCTCAATAATCATGCCTAGGTAGGTGACAAGAGGAGTTCACATGATTAATGCTAAAATTTCATCATTGTATTTTATGGGAAAATTCATATAAGGGAAGGGGAACAAAGTATCCCAAAGGGGAAAAAGGATGGGAGGGAGAACAAAGTGAAAACACATTAAAAACTTAAAGGATTTGCACAATCCTTCGGATACCATTGGTGTCTAGTTGGACTTCCCTAAGTTGACAAGCCTTATTGTCTTGAGAATCTACCTCTGTGTAACAACCCTGGTCAAAAATCCATGTAATAAAGTTAATAAAGGAAACCATGGTCATGGGACACGTATTCTAAGTTGAATGTTAGGAAAAACATCATGGTGTGGGTGTTAATTTGGTTTATTATGGCTAAGGGAAATTGGCAAAGGCAATGGAAAAGGATTTGGAAAGAAAAAAGACATTAATTGGAATTTTATTTATGAAAATAATGGAAATTAGGAGAAAAGAAAGGTGAAAGGTCACAGGTTTCATGTGAGGAGGAAAATGAATGAAAATGTTGGAAATTTGAGGAAATTATCGGCCTCATTGATAAAAAGGCTTATGAGGATCAGTTCACAACTTTTGTCAGTGTTAGCCTTTTTTAGTTCAGTTTTGAGCTCTCTCACTATTCTATCTACTCTCTCATACTCTTTCACACTTCGAGTTTTCTTGGAGCACTTTATCATTGGGCCAAGAAAAGAAAAGAAAGGAAAAATATGGAAAATGAAAGCAAATATCAAGCAAGGAAGAGTAGGATCAAGCAACTACAACTGGATTACTTGCAGGTATCGAGTTGCATTGTATTTCCTTGCTAGTTTTGGCATGCATGGTACATGCATGTGTGTATTTGATTCTCTTGTTATCATTGGCATGGGTTTTCCCAGGTGTGACAGTGCTTTTCAGCCTTTCCTTGCCATTTTCGAATAGCCATGGTGTGATGGGATCTCTCTTACCTGGTTGAGTTGGATTACCAGATGGTTTCAAAATTGAGTGGGGTGGTCTCATGAGAAGAACACAAGACCTAGGAATCCATGTGCCAGTGAAGGTGAGATTTCGGTAAATTCATATTTTCAATACCTAGATTAGGCCTAGGAATCCTCAACCAATGAATGGTGGGATATACGGTAAATGCTAGAGGTGTGTGCCCTTGATTAGGCCTAGGAATCCTTGACCAGTGAATGGAGATATATATGGTAAATCCTAGAGGGTGGAGTCTCGTTGGGCCTTGGAATCTTCAACTGGTGAATGGAGGGATATAAGGTAAATCCTAGAGACTGGATACAAGAAAATTCATCACGGTTTAGGTGGAGAGATCTAGAGGAATCCATGCTTATTAGGGCCTAGTGATATCTGGACCGGCATACAGTGGGATTGTGATAAATCCTGGTAGTGTATGTTTCTTGTTTTGGAATAGGAATCCCTTGGTGGGATTGCGGTAAAGCCTGAGGAAGCCTTGGTTGGTTTTTTTTTGAGTCCCACATTCATGCTTAGAATATGGCATGGGGGTGATTGGTTGAAAGAAAGATTTGGTTCAACCTAATCTATGGTTTGGTGGTACATGGAAGTCCCTGAAGTGGTTGCATTTTTCATATGCTAATAAGAGCACTTTCCTCTTATGAATTATGTGTAAATGTGCATGTTATTGTTAATGGTTTTCCTATCATTGTTATTATGTTGGTTATATGTTGGTTATAAGCATAGTTTTATGATATATATTAATCATGGCTCTCTTCATGTTTTGTTTAGTAAATGAAATGTTAAATAATGTATGATGTAATATATGGTAATGCAGCTATTATGAGACTTTATCAATACTTCTTAGAAATTATTAGATAAGTATGAATTCCCTGTGCTCAAATGTGTTTATATGACCTATAGATTGCAAGTTCATGATGTGTTTGACGAAATATCTATCATGGCTAGGCCTTTTCAAATCATGTCCTTGTTCAAGTTTTGAATTAGAGGCATTTCATCATGTTATTTATCAGTTTTGGAAGTTTCATGAATTTATGGGCAGTGGCCCAAGTCCTGGCCCTAAAAAGGTGTCTTAGAATCTGGGGTCACTGGCACAAAACTTCCTAGAAAAGTCTGTAGTCGCATGGATGCAGGCTTGTGCATGTGATTGGAGGGTTTCAACAACATGAAGGGCTTGTCATCAGTGTGAATAGGGCTCTAGATCATTCAAACAACAAGTTGTCTTAGGGGTTGAGCACCTAGAAGGTCTGGTTGGATCCTAAAGGTCATGTAGCATCTAAGGAAGGTTATATTGGTCTTGTATTGTCCATTCCACTTCGTTAACTGTACCTAGGGAGTTGAATCACATCATAGTAACTCTTCATCACAGGTTTACCCCGGTGGATCAATTAGGTTGGGTAAATGTGGGAGGAGGGTGTTACGGAGTGGTATTAGAACGAGTTTCACCCTCTTTGGGTGGTGTCTAGTTTTTTTTTTCTGTTTGTGTAATATCTGACACCACAGAGTGGTATCATAGCATGGTTCACCCCTTGGAATAGATGGGAAGAATATGATTATCATGCATGCATGTTTTTTGTACATGTTCTTGTTATGTATACATGGTGATGGTCAATGTTGTAGTTGTGTTGTCATGTATCAGTTGATGATGCTATTGTCGGGATGTGTTCATCGTGAATGCATGATGGTTGAATATGCATTTATTGTGAATATGTGCAGGTGGATATGTGCATGCCTTGTCATGGATATATTTGTTGTGCATGAGGTAATGGTATGTCATTGGTATTGTCATGCATGGTAACTGGATAAATATTGAGATGATATTGATGTATCACTTATGATTATGATTATACATGTATCGTGCTAATCTGGTTGATCTTGTAGATGAGGTATCCTCCCCTGGACTATACTGAGGTATGTTGGTTGTGTTATATTTTGGTTTATCTGACATGGTATACTTGCAGGAATAATATCAAATATGACTAGCAGGATATTAGACTACCGTTCACAAGATTCTCCCTATATATCATATGATCAACATGGTGGTATTCTCTTGATATAACAAAAAAATTGAGAAGTTTGAAGGCAGAAATAAGAAGTTGCAAGGTAGGTAATGACATGATCATTCAAGCACAGGAGAAACAAGTAGAGGTCAATGCAGTCATCCTTCAGAGTTTGTCAGACTTGCAAGGACAAGCACTGTTTAGGATCAGTCATGGATAGGAGGACAGGACTAATAGAGCATATGGAAATTGGTGTCACGGTGGTCACAGGATAGATAGAGGTGACAAGATTAGATATGGCAGGCTCATGGATACACTGGATAGGAGAGGTGATGGACACATGTTCTATTCTAGTTCTAATTCTAACAAATATCATGATCATCATCATTATCATCCTTACAGGAGGAGTCACAGGGGATATTTTCCATATGATTTCAAGAAATCCAAGCCACCTACATTTGATGGAGATTCCAGAAGATGCAGAGGCATGGTTAATTGGGATGAATAAATTCTTTTATTTTCATGATTACATAGAAAACATGAAGGCCTGAATAGTTATCTTCATACTTAAAGGGAAAGTAGACATCTGGTGGGAAGATGTGAAGTGTTTTTGAGACATTAGGACAGAGGAGTTAAGTTGGAATGAATTCAAGAGACTCTTCAATAAGAAGTATTTGTCAGAAAGGTAATATGACAGTAAGGCCAAGGATTTCTATGAGTTAAAGATGAGATCGATGACACATAAGGAGTACATGACTAAGTTCTTGGAATTATTGAGGTATGTATCATATATTAAAGATGAGAAGGCAAATTTTCAAAGATTTTTCAATGGATTACCATTAACATTTAGAGATTGGATTGAATATGATGAGCCTTAGTCGCTTGAAGAAGTCATTGGTAAGTTGAAGAAATTTTATGAGAAATCAAAGCGTAAGACAAAATCTCAACAAGGATGGAAAGGGAAAGACAAATCTAAAGGTAAATGGAAACTGAAAAGAACAAGGCCCCAGGATGCAAGTGAGAAAGAGATTATTGTTCCTTACAATATTTTCAATGGACCTCATCTTGAAGAAAAAAACAATAAGGGTGATGGTAAAGGACGGTTACAGTGTTGGACATGTGGTAAGGAGCACCTTAAGAGAGATTTTACGCATAATTAGGGTGGTAGGCCTCATATTTATAGTGCACAGGAAGCACAGAGTGTTGAGAATGTTGGGAAGAACATTCCTCGTATCTATGCAACATTGGATAATAGGTAAGAAGATCACCAGACATCAATTATTGAGATGGACAATAAGCTTTGTGATCAATTTGTTTCTATTTTGATTAACCTTGGATCTAATCATAGTTATGTTAAACCTGACTTGGTGGATAAGTGTAGTTTGAATAAATAAGTACATGCAGAATCTTGTTTAGTGGAGTTGGCTATAGGTACAAAGAAAAGATTTCATTATTGGTTAAGAGCTTGTGTATTTGAGTTGAATGGTATGCCTACGTAAGCGCATTTGAATGTACTTCCATTGGGATCATACATTATGTTGTTAGGTATGGACTGGTTGTATCTTCATAGGACCAAGGTGTATTGTTATGATAAGGAAACTGAATGCTTGGATGACAATGGGGAACAAAGAATTTTACAGGGTAAGAAGTAGGAAACGTCAGTCATAATGGTTACAACAATGCAAGGAAAGCACAATTGCAGAAAAGGGTGTGTGTTATTTGCAATGCATATCTCCAGTGTTAAAGGTAAGGATGTTAAGGATGTGGAAGTATTAAACATGTACCCGGTTCTACAATAGTTTTAGGATATATTCCCCGTAGAGATTTCAGAGTTGACACCTCATACAGAAGTGGACTATTATATTAATTTGGTACCAGGGGAAGAACCAACATCGAAGGCACTGTACAGGATGAGAACTCCAGAGTTAGTAGAATTGAAGTTACAGTTGAAAGAAATGCTTGACAAGGGATACATTAGGCCAAGTGTATCAGTGTGGGGCGCACCAGTATTGTTTGTGATGAAGAAGGACGGTACTTTAAGGTTGTGTATTGATTACAGGCGGTTGAACAAGGTAGCAATCAAGAACATGTATCCATTGTCGAAGGTTTATGAATTGTTTGATCAGTTAAAGGGAGTAGCAGTGTTCTCAAATATTGATTTAAGATCAGGTTACCATCAGGTACGCATCAAAGAAGAGGACATTTACAATACAAATTTTCAAAACAAGTATGGGCATTATGAGTTTGTTGTAGTTCCTTTAGGTTTGACTAATGCTCCACCTACTTTTATGTGCTTCATGAATAGGGTATTGTGTCCTTATTTGGACAAGTTTGTTAATGTGTTCATTGATTATATATTGATATATTTTAATAATGAGGAAGAGCATGTCAAACATTTAGCAGTAGTTATGAGGTTGCCAAAAGAGCATCATTTGTATGCCAAGCTTAAAAAATGTAGTTTCTTTCAAACAGAGGTACATTAATTAGGGCATGTGGTCTCCAAGGAAGGTATAACAGTGGACCTAAAAAAGATAAAATCTATCATGGAATGGGAAGATACTAGGAATGTGGATGAGGTAAGGTTATTTATGGGATTAGCAGGTTACTACAGGAGGTTCATCAGGAACTTCTCGCGGATTTCCTATCCTATTACATTGTTGCAAAGGAAAGGTGTGAAAATTGAATGCATAGAGGAATGTGTAGCAAGTTTTGAGAAGTTGAATCAATTGTTAATAAATGCTCCAGTTTAAAGATTTCAGATTCACACAAAGAATATGTAGTATGCACATAAGCTTGCAAGAGAGGGCTTGGTGGAGTCCTTATGCAAGAGGAATAGGTGGTATGTTACGAATCAAGGAAACTGAAGGAGCACGACCAGAATTATGTGACATGTGATCTTGAGCTAGCAGCGATCATTCATGCATTTAATATGTGGAGACATTATATACTTGGCAAGAGGTTTGTATTGATGAGTGATCACATTGGATTGAGGTATTTATTTTATCAACAGAATTTGAATGGCAGGAAAGCTAGATGGTTGGCCACGATCAGTGAGTTTGACTTTGAGATTAGGTACATTAAAGAGAAGGAGAACAGGGTTACAGATTCTCTTAGTAGACGGATACAGGTAAATCACATAGCAACTATGAGTTATTATGGGAAAGACTTACAGGATCGTATCTTATAGGTGCGATAGCAGGATGATAGGTACATGGAGATTAAGCACAGGTTACAGTAGGGTACAGGTGATTAGGATGTGGACTATTGTCTTGCAGTAGATGGTTTTATTAGATTTAGTGACAATATCTATGTGTCGAACAATAATGAGCTCAAGAAGCTTATCTTGAGGGAATTTCATGTTAAGTCATATTTTGTCATTCAGGATATTAGAAAACATTGGTAGCGGTGAATAAATTCTACTATTGGTCGAATTTGAGGAAGGAAGTGGCAGAGTATGTGGTGATATTTTTAGATTGTCAACAGGTAAAGGTAGAGTGTAAGAATCCAGATGTTTTACTACAGCCGATTCTGATTCCAAAGTGGAAATGGGAGGTCATTTATATGGATTTCATTACAGGGTCTCCGAGGACATATAGAAAAAATTATTCCATCATGGTTGTGGTGGACGCATTCACCAAGGTAGCGCACTACATTCCACTGAAGTCTATGTATTCTGCAACTGATGTGGCATAAGTATTTATCTGATATGTAGTGAGGTTTCATGGTGTATCGAAGAAGATTGTGTTGAACAGGAATGCTAAGTTCACTTATAGGTTCTTGAAAGAGTTATTTGCAGGTTTGGGTACAAATTTGGCCTTCAACACAACTTATCATCCGCATAAAAATGGACAGACAAAGAGGGTCAATAGGATTTTGGAGTACATGTTGAGGATGTATGTTATGCGTCAACAATGGAAGTGGGAAGAGTATCTTCCACTGGTTGAGTTCGCTTACAGCAATGGGTATCAAGAGTCACTAAGGATGAGTTTGTTTGAGGCACTCTATGGGCAGAGTTTTAATACTCCTAACAGTTGGAGTGATCCAATTAATAGGGTGTTGATTGGACCGGACATGTTGGCAAATATGGAACATGAAATGCAGGTTATCAAAAAGAATCTAAGGGCAACACAGGATAGGGAGAAAATTTATGCAGATCAACACTGGGAAATTAAGGAGTTTTGTGTTGGGGAACAGGTGCAGTTGCGCATCAAGCCCAAGAAGAGCTCCTTGAGGATTGGGTCATGTGCGAAGTTAGAACCTCGATATTATGGGCCCTTCGAGATACTTGAGAAGATTGGACTAGTGGCCTATCGACTTGTATTGCCTTCGATAGTGAAATTCCATGATGTTTTCCATGTTTTATTGCTTAAAATATATATAAAGTATGTTGGTCATGTTATTGATTGGTCTGTATTGCAGGTAGAACCAGAGGGAGAACTTCAGCTAGAACCTCAATGTATTTTGCAGATAAAGATGTTTATGCTCCGGAACTGAGAAATCGAGCATATTAAAGTGCATTGGAATCACTTTGAACCCAATGAAGCTACATGGGATATGTTTGATCAAATGTAGGCTATGTATCCTTCATTTTTTTCCGATTGAGGAAAAGAAGTTTTGGTATATGTATATGTATATGTATGTAAATACCACAACAAGTTGTGTTATAAAGCTCCAATAAGAAGTATGGGTGTCATGTTGATATGTTTTCATGTTGGTTTGATTTTCAGTAGGACATTCATTGTAAATACTGCAATGAGCTAAGTTATAAAGCTCCATGAGCAGTATGTTTTGATTGTCAATGGTTTCTCTATTTGTAGGTGTCATTGAGCATTGAGGATGGTGTTCCCCCAAGGGGGAAGGTTCTGTAACATCCCTAGTCAAAAATCCATGTAATAAAGTTAATAAAGGAAAAATAAGACCATAGTCATGGGACACGTATTCCAAGCTGAATGTTGGGAAAAACATCCTAGTGTGGGTGTTCATTTGGTTTATTATGGCAAAGGGAAATTGGCAATGGCAATGGAAAAGGCTTTGGAAAGGAAAAAGACATTAATTGGCATTTTATTTATGAAAATAATGGAAATTAGGAAAAAATGAAGGTGAAAGGTCACAGGTTTCATGTGAGGAGGAAAATGAATTAAAATAATGGAAAATTGAAGAAATTAGAGGCCTCATTAACAAAAAGGATTTTGAGGATCAATTCACAACTTTTTTCAGTGTCGTATTTTATCATTTCAGTTTTGAGCTCTCTCGATATTCTCTCTACTCTCTCATAAACTTGCACACTTAGATTCTTCTTGCATCACTTTAGGATTGGGCCAAGAAAAGAAAAGAAGGGACAAAGAACCCAAAGGGAAGAAAATGTCAAGAAAGGAAGAGAAAGATCAAGCAGCTACAGTGGGAAAACTTTCAGGCGTCAAGTTGCATGTAGGATTTCCTTGCTAGTTTTGGCATCCATGGTACATGCATGTGTGTATTCGGTTCTCTTTCTGTCATTGGTATGTGTTTTTCTAGGTGTGATGGTTATTTTTAACCTTTCCCTACCATTTCCAGAGAGCCATGGTGTGATGGGGTCTCTCTTACTTGGTTGAGTTGGATTGTCGAATGGTTTCAAAACTTTGTGGGGTGATATAAGGAGAAGAACACAATACCTAGGAATCACCTGGATCAGTGAAGGTAGGATTGTGGTAAATCCAAATTTTGAATACCTCGATTAGGCCTAGGATTCCTCGATCGGTGAATGTTGGGATATACGGTAAAGCCTATAGGTGTGTGCCCTTTAGGCCTAGGAATCCTTGAATGATGAATGGCAGGTGTTATGCGGAATTGTGATCTACGAATAAATCAAATTCCCTAAGTGTGGTGTTTTTCACTTAGAACAATAGAGGAAAGAATAACTATCACTTTCTTTTAAAAAAGAAGATATACAGAATGGAAAAGGAGCCTACTCGTGATTCATTTGCTTCTCCTTCTCCTTATGTCGTTGTTTTCATCACTCTCAATAAAACTCAAACCGCTAGATCGATTCCTGCAAACATAAGCAGAGAACAGCAAACAACATGCAATATAAGGATATCTACTTATCTTACTCAAATCAAATCGATTAGACCTGAAATACATACATCATTCAAGAATACATTACACAAGAAATAAAGACATGTGTATGGGAAAATGAACAACAATCTTTATTAAAGAGTAGAAGGGGAAGATTACAACCAATGGACCAATTTGTTTTCAACCTGCTTCAACTTCATTCCAGCCTCACCACATCCAGCATTATCACATTAGCATACTAGTACTTTCACTCTCTTATCAAATGAGAATCCAACAGCATAACTTTACCAAACTTCTTCCTTCCCTAGCACTAGGATGAGTGCTCAATTTATAGGGAAATTGATGGTAGTTTCTCAATGAATGACTTTTTAATAATAGGAAAGACATGTTTCCAAGTTCAAAGGTGTTAGATGGACACTTGGATTTGAAGTTTGACACATATGGACTCTTCTATAATGCACTGGCTATGTGGAGATTCTCGGAAAAATGATAATTCCGCTCCCAGGTGACCAAAGCACCCTTGAGTGTCGGGAAGTGCACTGCAATGCACCCTTACATGGAGGATTTGGAAATGCAACGCAGTTGGTCCCTTGCAAGTGAGCGTTGGTGAGTTAGTAGATCATATAACATATACTTCAAACCTTGGAAATCTCACAATAGAAGCCATGAATGAAATGTCTTCACTTATGGCATGTAGCAACTGAAATATAAGGGGATGATAGACCCTATTTCATTGGTCCTGGGGATGATGTCCAGCTTGACCAGGCCTTGGGGAATGATGCCCAAATTTACCTATAATATTTTCCCCCTAAAGCATGAAGTCAAAATAATAATAATAATATTTGGATGATATTCTTTATGATGTGATGAGCCGGAACTGAATTGGACGGTGACCTGCATCAATCTTATAATACATTACATCATGATATATTTCATCTTGATCACGAATTGTTGAGGGAGGAATTCCCATGCTCAACACATAAACTATCTAATAACATGTACATAGTTCAGAAAGTCGTCTACATCAGAATGTTTCCCAATATAGACATGCCTATAGATATAGGCCCGTGTTTGAATGACGATATGTATATAAAGTCATCGTATAGATGATGTGTACAACAATCCTAAAATCACTGCATAGATGGATGAAACTATATCCAAGGTATTCTTATCTCGTTCACTCGATCGTTCAGGTACAAGTCTAACCATGCAAATATATGATTTGTAGTTGAACATTGGAAGACATCGTTTGATTACCAACCAATGATGTGAGTTGTTAACAAACGTGAGAGAAACACCATTGATGTTAATGGCTCTCAAGGTACTGCAGTACAATTTTCAAGGCATGAATAGATTATTTGATGTTGAACGCCAAACAAAATCTTTTGGTCAAACGTCCAAAAGTGAGAAACTTATCGATGATGTAACAAGCCTCAGGGAACTGGAAGGTGTTTCTAAGTAAACTTCCTGGATTATGAGGTGATGTCGACAGGGAGCAAATTTATCACGAAATGAGAGTTACTGATTTCGGAGACAAAATGTGAGTTGATATAACAATGTTCAGGGATGACTATCATGAAAATGAAGGTTTATGAGTATTGCAGAAGGATGAGGATTCACTAGATGACTTCTTTTGAACATATCGGCAGCACTGAGATGAGTTGGTGACATTGACCCAAAACCCAAGTGAAGGTATGATGTACCATAGATATGAATGAACCGTCAAGAATATTACCCAACCCAAAAAGTCACGATGTTGGAGTGAGAATGTCATGTTCAAGAGCGACCTGCTACC
The DNA here is from genome assembly GCA_034641835.2 of Pinus albicaulis. NCBI lineage: Eukaryota > Viridiplantae > Streptophyta > Pinopsida > Pinales > Pinaceae > Pinus > Pinus albicaulis. The sequence goes on from CM076573.1 coordinate 856,602,474, forward strand.
ATAAAGTGTTATGTTCACTTTTTCCCAAATTTTCCCGAGTCATTTTTTGACCAGTTTCTCTTTATGTTTTTAACAAGCTTGAGGAGGATAACATATTCTTGATTTATAATTCAACCCTTCAGGCGAATGCATCGCTATTTAATAATTTAACGATTCTAACGATAAATGAAACTCGATTCTTGCCATGATCGAAAAGTTCGTCGCTATTTTATTTTTTAACAAGCCTAACGACAGTGACAACCCGGTCCTTTTTCATATTTAGAGAGTTTGAAAAAGAGGACAAAAGAAAACTCCATGAGTCCTTTTTCGTAAATTTGTCACTCAGGTCTGAAAAAGTGTAAAATGATACCTGAGAGAACCTCTTAGCCATGTTCGACTAAGGTTTTCCTTTTTCGTAAATAATCTATCTCAGTCCGGAAAAGGGTTAAACCTATACTAAGTAGATGTCATTTCATTTACTTTCATGAGCTTGAAAATACAAGTGCTCGGAAATATTTTCACATTATTGGAGCCTGAAAAGAGATAAAAGAAGACTCCAGGGTTCCTTTTTCGTTGTTATCGAAGCTCGAAAAAGAGATAAAAGTGTGCTTCAAGTCCTTTTTAAATTTTTATCAAAGCTCGAAAAATAAGGATAAAAGTATGCTTTGTGGTCAAATCATTCTTGAATAAGTGTGCATGACTAATTTGTTGTATCAGTTGTATAACCTATTCAGAAAACCATCAAACGTATTAAAAATACATGTTTCATAGAAAAAATGAATAAAAACCATATTCACTGCATTAAATATGATTTTAAATAATCAAATTGACTAATTAAAAGAGTTTTTACCATTCCTTTTTACCATTTTAAAAATAGGAGCTCTGAACTAGTTTTTTCCCCCAAACTTTAGCAGTTGATTGCAACAGATTTTGTGGAAAATTTTCCTCACCGTTCGATCCAGTTTAGAGCTATGAACATTCTCTTTCCTTTAGTATCATTTAAATTACATTTCATGGTAAATTTTTAGGGTTTTGAGCCCCTTAGGGTAAATCCACTACACTCAGAGGGAAACACACCCTTGAATGTTGAAAGCTGCATTGAAGTGCACTGAAATTGAAGGCCATATGTACTGCAATGCTCTATCCCTTGACCTGGGGTGCGTTGGGTGCAATTTCCATTCTTGTTTTTTGTTGTGTGCCCAAAATTTCCAATTTTTTTTTCATCCTAATGAGTCTTGTGACTATGTTTCAGGTATTCATCGGATCAAAATGAAGATTACATGGAGGGAAAGAGAACATGATTTCCCTAAACGATCCGGGTACAGTAAGAGTCGTCAGAGATTGTGGGTTGCTAAAGTACTTCAGACTGTCAAGTATGAGGCAGCAAATGGAACTATTGGAGTTCCTTATTCATTCATGGGATCCAGCGATACAGGCTTTTCACATTGGGGACAAAGTGGTCCCAATATTAGTGGAGGACATTTATTTTCTCACAGGATTATCGAGGCGAGATTTTCCCATTTCTCTTTTAGGGTCTACTCTTGAAGAAGATTCAGTGAGAGATTACATACTGCAGCATTGACATCCAAGGAATGAACCTAGTAAGGATTGGAAAATAAACATCCGTGATGTATGTAATTTTCTTTTGAGGACCATCCTATTCACTATCGCAAATCTTATCGGTTCCGCTACACTATGTGTGGAAAACAGATCATACATACAGTATGCACTAGAGTGCTTGGAACCAATAGTATTTAACTGGGTTGAAGTTTTCCTCTTTCAGATGAAAGAAAATTTGACCAAGGCAAAGGGAGGAAGGAAGAAAAATTTCAACTATGGCTCGATCCTGATCTCCTTTTCCTTAGAGTGGATTCCATTGATGCAGCCCCAGCATGTTACATTGGGTATAGCTGGCCCTAGAGATCCACAGATGCAGATATGGGTAGAGTTGATGGCTAGACATGCTGGTCAATCTACCATCATATTCTCTATTGTATTCTTTGCCCGGTTTAGATGACTGATGATCGCCTTAGATCAGTATGCATACGCAGGCATAGAATTCCAAAGAGATCCAGACTTGATTCTATTAGACGGCGCTCAATGGGGTGCAATTGGTAAGAATGTTTTGACCATGTTTTTTTGTTTTTCTAAGTTTTATACATGTTTTTGTATTTTGATGTTTCCCAAGACTAAACTAAATTTTTGATGTATGCAGATGTAGGTCAAGTTCGACCAGTGGGTCAGACAGAGCAGAGAGTAGAGGAGCCAACAGAGAGGGATGTCGAGAGAGAAGTCCTTTGGGATTTAGATATGACCAAGACTCTTGTTGAGCTACAACAACACATAGAGGGATTGACTCTTGGGATTCCGAATTGCCGAATCGAAGGGTTACCCATGAGACTGCAGTGCCACACTATTGGCGTTCTTAACTGTTGGATGTGGTTATTGCGTAGGATAGCTAGATCAGTATCTTGTTATCGCGAGAATCACTAGCTTACTTTTGACGTTTTGCATACATTTTGAGGTCAGATGACTAATGTGCCTTGGGTACAAATTTTATAAAAACATATAACTATCTATCTATTTGTTTTCAGTGTTTTCTGATGTTTATTGTGCAATCCTATTCAATTATGTGATGTGAATTGAAAATATGTCTTTACATGTGTTTCAAATGTATGTTTATAACATAATTTGCTAAGGAATCAGTTAATGTGTTCAAATTTCTGGAAATGTGTTGATATTGAATGAAATCAAAATGTATTTCCAAAATTCGAACTCTTAGGAACATTTGATGAAAAGTTGTATTTATGACAGTATAAACACTAGTAAGTTGCAGTACAAAAAGTTGTGAGTCTAACTTAATGATGTTGCAGTTAATACAAAATGAAATGGAATCAGAGAGAAGTTCAATCAATGCGTTATACTCAGCGATATTGTTTGTAGATCGACCGATACAAATCCCTTGAAAACTCACTAACTCGTCGTTCGGAAAAAAAATGGCCAACCATGCAGAGGATAGATTATGCATACTATGACTAGCACCATCAGCATACCCAACGAATGGTTCCAAAGATTCAAACATCTGCGATGAAATGTAAAGAGGATTACTAACTTCAAGAAAACTCTAAAAAAATTAACTAAGAGTAAATTCAAATCAAACGCATATAAAATATAATACAACATTTTACTACGCTCATGTTTAAGAAGAGTAATGTTTGAGATACAGCCCATTTCGAGGCTACACCAATGGAATTCCATCATAATCTACCAACTCGTAGGCACCCTTAGCAAGAACTCTTTTGACAATATAGGGTCCATGCCATAACGGCTCAAATTTTCCTGTACCTATTACATCATATTCCTGATCATAAAGTAAGACCAGGTCACCCTTTGAGAAGATGCGAGGCTGGACATGTTGTTTGTATTTCTCCTTTATATGTCTCTTATGCGCTTCGTTGGAAAATGTGGCTTCATGACGTGTTTCATCAAGATGGATGAGGTTAAAAAGACACGCTTCTTCAGTAGAGGTGTCAGTTAACATGTCAACGACGATTTTTAATGACGATATTTCACATTGGATAGGCAAGATAGCTTCCAGACCATACACCAATTGAAAGGGGGTAAATCCGGTTGTGTTTCTCACTGAGGTTCAGTATGCCCACAAAGCAGAGTACAGGATCAAATACCAATTTCGTTTATGAACTCCTATCACTCGTTGAAGCGTTCATTTAAGAATATTGTTAATAGCCTTAACTTGTCCATTGGATTGTGGATAATGAGTATAACTATCATGCGAAAGTCCTAATTTGGCAGTCAAATCATTCATCATGTTATTGTGAAAATGCTTACCATGATTTGTGACTATAGCCTGTGGAACACCAAACTATGAGATGGCATGATTTAAAAAGAATAATGCAGTTGTTTCGCCTGTGTTATTGAATGTAGGCATCGATTTGGCCCACTTGGTAGTAGTCTACTGTAAAAATAATATAATGATGCCCCCCAGACGAATGAGGGTTGCAGGTCATGAACTCAATGCCCCATTTTTCAAATGGACCCATAGTGAGAACAGGATGCATAGGTACTGGCAGTTTGCGGATTTTACGATCAAAAAACTGGCATGCGTGACAACTTCTGACCACGAGGATGCAGTCACGAAATATGGTAGGCCAAAAATAATTGCCGCAGAGTATATTCTGCACGATATCATATACATACAAGTGTCCACCACAAGCTCCATCATGATAATCATTTAAAACCTTTTCGGCCTCCTCATGAGTGAGGCACCTCATTAAAATCATATCAACACCACGACGATAAAGTGTATCACCAACGATCAGATAATCTTTGGTTTGGTATCGAATACGTCGTTGTTGAGAGTGAGAGTTTTCAAGCTGAAAAGTCTGGGTTTGGAGATAAATGATAAAATCCCCATACCAAGGATCAGATGATCCGATAATAAATAGAGACTCATCAGGAATTGATGGTTTCGATGTAGTAGTAGTAATATCCAAGGGAAGGTCGTAGAGAAGCTCAGCCAAAACTAAAGACTTATTTGACTTGGATTTGATGAATTCCAAACCAAATTCTTGTAAAATGACAATCTGTTTTGAATATTTTCCCCCCAGTAATTGATGTGACAGAATGTAAGTCATGGGGTTGCAATATGAAATGACAATGGTCTTCCAAAATAGGATATAATGGCGAAATATTTGGATAGCTTGAACGGCCGCCAAGGCGAGTTTTTTGACATATTAATACTTCACTTCTGTATCATTTAAATTATGACTTAAATAATATATCGAATGTTCTATCCCATCTTCTTCCTGGACCAATACCATAGCAATGGTCGTATCAGCCTCTGTGATATATAAGAAATAATCAGTATGATAATTGGGGGGATCATTAATGACGCTCGGAAAAGTGTATCCTTGACAACATCAAAATAATCTTGCACAACCTTATCCCAATGGAAGGGAATCCCCTTTTTCAAGAGACGAGTAAATCCTTTAGCCATTTCGGCGTAGTTGGGTATGAACCTCATTAGGAAGTTAGCCTTTCCTTGAATTTTCTGTAACTGAAGTAAATTTGATGGCGCAAGAAAATCAAGAATGGTCTGGAACTTCAGTGGGTCGATTCAAATTCCTTCTTTTGAGACGACGAATCTTAGCAAATAACCAAAACCAACACAAAACACACATTTATGTGGATTGAGGTGTATTTTGTAGTGTCGGCAACGTAGAAAGATAGCTCTCAAATGCATTTGGTGATCAGTCTGGTTTCATGAATGCGCGGGTAAATCGTCTAGATAAGGTTGAACAATGTCTTTGATGTCATTGAAAGCATAATACATTGCTCTCTGAAATGTTTCCCCAACATTCTTTAAACCAAATGGGAGTTTTCGATAAGCGAATGTGCCCTAGGGACAGATGAATGTTGTCTTATATTGGTCCTCTGGGCGGATATTGATTTCATTATAGCCATAAAATCCGTACATGAATGAAAAGATTTCACATCTAGCACAATCGTCAATAATCAGATCGATAAAGGAAGTAGGATAGTTGTATTTTGGACAAGCAAGATTGACATCCCAATAATCGACGCACGCTCTAATTGTCCCTTGTTTCTTCATGACAGGAACAATGTTGGAAACCCAATCAGTAAGCGGAATAGGGTAAATGAAGCGAGCACCCAAAATTTTTTCAACTTCTTCTTTAATGGCACCAGCCTTCTTCGGATCAACAAGACGAAGGTGTTGCGTATTGGTCTGACTTCAGGGTACATTTTAATGGTGTGTTAAACGATACTAGCATCTATGCCTGGAATATCCTCGTAAGACCAAGAAAATATATCATGGAATTCATGAAAGAGAGAGCAATAATTTTCAAATTATAATGGAGAACAAGACACGCCAACATGAATGTTTTCTACAACGTTGGGTTTGGTTGAAATATCGATAGAAATGGTTTCTTAAATATTTTATAAGTTTCGCTCGGATTTGATTGCATTAATGGGAAAGAATTCGAAAAGAATGTTTTGATCGATGGTGATATAGTTCAATAAGATTATGTTCTTCGTAATCTTGAATATGGGAACGACGATGATGATATTCCCATGGTTCTCCTTTTGGCATCATGGATTCCACAATGCTCTCATCAGTCAAGAAAGTGGATTAAAATGGATCAGATGGAGTACCAAAATCTAATGAACGATCAACCCAAATGATCGGCGATGATGATTTCAGATTTTTCACCCAAGCCATGTAGCTTGATCGCTATGCCAACTCAATTGGGTTGGGCGGCAAAAATTCATGCAACGTAACAAATTCATAATCACCCGTAATATTCCTTAAGCCAGATGGAGTGGAAGATATCATGTAGCAGGTCTCTATGTTTGCAATTTCTTCCGACGTCGCAGGTGGTAGTAATACAAAGGTTCCCATTAGGGAAGAATCCTTTAAGAGTCCTACACTAATGTTTTGAAGTGCTATTTGGGGTGCATGAAATAACAAAATGCTTCTGGTTACCTAGGAACTAGAGGCAAAGAAGGAGAGTTGATTGATGACTGTGATAACACCTTTATGAGGAAAGGCGATCATTCTAAAATATGTATAAATTATCGTAGTCATAGCCTATACCCATGACCTTCCAAGTAAAATTTTGTAGCCAAGGGGTCCGTCAACGACCTCAACTTCAACAGTTACTATTTTTCCCCCTAGTTCAACATGCAATGAATATATGTACGACCATCAAAATATTTCAACGTCGTAGGCAATTGAGATAGGCGCGGTGAACCAAGTGACTTCTAGAATTTTAGAGACATAATGTAGGTAGATTCTCCCTCATCAATAATAGTATGATGAACGAGGTGATTGAGAAATTTTACTTGGATGGAGAATGAGAATTCTGCTGGTAATTGTGGCACATAGCCTGTATGATTAAAGACTACAAGATTGGAATCTGTCGTATCAATTCCATCAATTGCCGACAACAAAGCCTGCTTCTGGGAGGGACATTCGAAGTACCTCAAGCATCTACATAGCTAAGGGGATTGAGCCAAATATTCAACTACATTATAATTTTGAGCAGCTCGAGCTCGAGGATTGAATGTTGATTTATGGACGACTCCCTTCGGTGGCTTTATTGTTAATTCAAGAATAAAAGTTGGCGGAATAGATTCTGTGGACGGATTCATGGTCGAGGTAGTAGGTTGCTCAGTAACATGACTACCATAATCATTATTATGTGTTGAAACCAAAACATCATTTGTTGGCTTCATGACAGATAGCATAATCATTTGGAAGCTAGAAGCTGGATCCGTAGCAACCAAATTTGTGTTTGTATTCGGAAATGGATCTGTCAACACAATGGATGCATGTGAGGTCTTAATTAATTTTGATACTTCGGCATGGTGAGGATAGTATCCAACAAAGTGCTCCTCATTACATATTATGCAAGGGTAACGAGGTTTCTGATTTTTTCCAATTTGTTGATCAGATGATCATTCCTGCGAAGTTGAATTTTTCTTTTACTTCGCTTTCCCCTTTTCTTTACTACAAGTTGCTTGTCACTTTTTCCTTTGTCAAATGACACGGCATGGATTTCAGAAGAAGGTGCAAGATTAGATATAGTAGAGTGATGTGTGCTTGCAGTAACAATCATATCGTCGTCAGCATGAGATTCCTTAGATGGAGGAGGAACAATAAAATTAGATAGCGGTGCGTTGGGAATTTTTTCATAGAGCGTGCCAGGCTGAGTATAAATCAAATCTAAGTATTGGGCACAAGCAATGACCTGCTAGTGACGACGCCACCCTTAGCCACATCCTCGATGATAAATGGTAGCAAGGACTTATTGAACCACTCAGCAAGAAGCTGATCGGGAACAAATGTGTTGACCATTCTACGACGACGACGCCACTCATGAATATGATTAGAAATGTGAGTAGCATTAGTATGTTTGAAATTGGTCAAAAGTTCCATTCCAGTTTCATATCGTATGGGTAACTGGAAGTGGGTCAGAAAGGTAGTAGCTAAGGCAGAGGAAATTATCAAATGAAGCTCGTGGTAACTCAATGTACCACTTCGTGGCCGAACCAGTGAGCGTACGTTAGAAAAGTCGTAGTCGAACGAAGTCGTCATTTAAGGAGTTGGATGAACACCAAAAATGATATGTCATAACATGCGTCTATGGATATTCTCCAGGGTTTCCATTGAACTTAGGAATATCCGAGGGTAATTTATGGGGTATCACCGGCCACCAAGGAGCATAACTTATGGGATCATTGGTAATCCATTTTTAATCAGGTAATTCTAAAGTTGAAACAAAGGGAAACCATCGATTTAAGTCAAGTTGAGCATAGCCAGGGTATGATGGAATTTCTTGGGAAATACGCCTTTGAGCACCAGCATAATGAATTTGTTGTTGGTAACCCAGATAGGGGTTGTTTTGATAAGGAAACGCTTGAGGATTCTGTTGACCAAAACCTGGGTAAGCTACTTGTTGTTGGAATGATTGATGTGGAATTTGTGCTTGTGGATACCAAGGTGTCTGTCCACCAATATTATAACCCAAACTAGAATAGCTTGGATTCGGTTGTGAATAGGTAAAACATGGTTGTGCCTGTGACATCCCATAATAGGGTAATCCAACTTGTGAATAAATAATTCCGGATATAGGTGGTTGTTGTAAACTAGCCAAAGGAGTTGGAGTCTGAGGGCCTAATACTTGAGGGTATTGGGTTGAAGGACCTACCTGAGATGGTTGAGGTACAACACTTTGAGCTTGTAACAGGGGTAAGGATGTATTAACAAGGGGAGTAGATGTTGGTGCAACAGGTTGAACCAATTGATATGAATGCACAACCGCTTGTGGTTGAATGGGAAGAATAGGTTGCCACTGACAAACAGTCATTCCAACATTAGGATGACCATATAACGATGGAGTACTGTCAAAATTGGTGACCATAGGTTTCCCCCCAGCATGAGGACTATAATAAGACGGAATATATTGTTCTTCAAATGCCAGGAGTTGAGTTGAGATTGTATTGGATGGAGTATACCCAGATGGACCAGCTTGATATTGCACTGAAGATGTATATAAAGGATCAATTCATTCAGTAATCATTAGAGATGTACCAGATAGAATACCAGATGATGACATGGGTGAATTCCATGGGTTTGAGCATGCACCAGAGAAGGTTCCAGATAAGTATTGGTAACCAAGTGGGACGGAAGGGCCACCATATAAATGTGACTCTAGTGATGTGGTGAACATCGATGGGGTAGCAATAGTAGATGATGTCACAACTGTGATAGATGGTACAGCCAGAAATTTTGACTCAACCATGGTCATACGACCCAATGTATACCCTACAGGATCTACGGGAACTCGAATTGACATAGGATCAAAGAAAGCAATGTGAGTTGATTGAGTAAAAGTCTTGTAAAGATAAAGCTATTGTCCAAAATGATTTGGAGTCGAAGGTGTTTCGTCTTGTGGTATTTCTTCAATCGAAATCAAACCAGGTGGAAGAACTTCGTTGTGAGGCCCGAAGTATATTTCAGGTGGTTGACTACATGATATGGGAGACTCAATGGATACAATTGATTATGGAGCGATCGATACAGGAACAAATTTCGTTTGTTCAACTTCAGGGTCTAATGTTCTGGTAAAAGAACAATCGGATTAAGATCAAATTCCAGTTGAAAAACGTTGGGTTCGGTAGGTATGGTCTGAATGATTGGATGGATCATGACCACAGGTAGCTATGAGGACTTCATCTCGACAATAGTGGATGAACCAAGATTTGTAGAAACAACTCGAGACGACTCTGGTATATGTGAGGATGATGTCGCACCAGAGGTACTAATAGTACTAGTTTCAGTAGAAGGATGTCACCTTCGCCAACCACAAATGGCTTCCGGTGATAAAGGTGGTTTACGTACTATTCTACACGGAGGACGAGGAAAGGGATGTTCTTCTTCCACGATGACTGATTAATTTTATGATAAAAAAAAATAAACGAAATAAAAGGGTAATTCTAGGCAAAAGGTTTACCAAGTAATTGTGAACTGCAGAATACCTCATGGCGAACCAAGAAGTACGGGCAAGAAAGCTCCCCGAATGTTGTGTTTGGTGTATCACAAGTTATAAGGCAGTCAACTCGGTTACCTATGGATGAATAGCAGCCAAAAATTGTCCTCCCAAATATACCCAAAGGTATGTGGAGGCCCAAGTCTGTATTAGCGTTGTCTAATGCGAAACCGCACAGTGAGAGCACCCCCTTATACTTTTCGTACTAGAAAACTACCCTATATACCCGAAGGTACGTGTACAAGCTCTGGTATACTTACATATATGGAGTGAGGTATCACACTCGGAATGTATCACATACAAGTTAGTGACAGCTGCTATGTTTAATGATGTCGGAACATGTCTCTAGCCTAGACCTTTTAAATGTTATCGTTAATGTTCCAATGCTTTCTTAGGTAAATTCAGATAAATTTTATGTTGATCTTGTTTAAAAGTTTATCTTTGAGGTTCACTACGTGATTTAATGGAAATTCCTAAAAATGCAAGCTAAACGATAAGTAAACTTTTCAATTTATATTTTTCAATGAAAATCCTAGCTACTAAGGGAAAGAGCAATCAGTTTTTGAGAAAACAACAAAGAGAACAAAATAAATGCGGCTATCCTAACTTGTTCCTATGGATCACACACAATTCACTATATGCACATGCATGTTTTTCTTTTCAGCTCCCTTTAATGTGAATGCAGGAAAGGAAATTATATGCATAAATAAGTGTTTTCTTATGAGAAACGAGGAATGAAACAACAATGTCTCCTCAGAAATTGAAGAATGGAACTACAATTTTCCTACAGGAAATGAGGAATGAAACAACAATTTCCTTTTTGAAAACATAATTGATCTAATGCAGAAATGAAATACTTTGAATTTTATTTTCCGATTATAAATAAAAACACTAAAGAGACATTGAACAAATTTAATTTTCAAAGGAGGAAGAATAGGAAAGTTTGTTGGTCTCTAAGAGGTATGATACATTTGAGAATATGTCAAACAAGTGGTTGATACTGAAAGCAATAAAAAAATTTGATGGAATTTGGTTGGCTGAGGGGGCAACACAATCTCTAAGGGGAGACAGTGTGTTGCAATGCACCCCTGAGTGGGAGACAGTGCACTGTAGTGCATTGTGTCTTGACCAACAGTGCATTGGGCGCAGCTAAGATTGGAAAATCAAGTAGTAAGACACACTTCTAATGCAATTTGTTCATTCAAATGACTGATAACTGAAATTAGATGCTACTGATGAGGATAAACAGAGGTAAAAACACTAGGAATGATAATATACTCCCCAGTGAATTCGCTAATGTGTTATATGGAATTGTGATATACGGATAAACCAAATTCCCTAAGTGTAGTGTTTGTCACTTAGAACAACAACGGAAAGAATAATTATCACTTTCTCTAAAACAAGAAGATATACATAATGGTAAAGGAGACTACTTGTGATTCTTTCACTTCTCCTTCTCCTTCTGTCGATGTTGTCATCGCTCTCAATCCAATTCAAATTGCTAGATCGATTCCTGTAAACACAAACATATAACAACAAAAAACATGCAATATACATATATCTACTTATCTTACTCAAATCAAATCGATTAGACCTTAAATACATACATAATTCAAGAATACATTGCACAAGAAATAGAGACATGTGTATGGGAAGATGAACAATAATATTTATTAAAGAGTAGAAGGGGAAGATTACAACCAATGGACCAATTTGTTTTCAACCCGCACTAGCTTCATTCTAACCTCACCACATCCAGCATTATCCCAGTAGCATACCAGTACTTTCACTCTCTTATCAAACGAGAATCCAACAGCATAACTTTACCAAATTTCTTCCTTCCCTAGCACTAGAATGAGTGCTCAATTTATAGGGAAATTGATGGTATTTTCTCAATGAATGAATTTCTAATAATAGGAAATGCATGTTTCCAAGTTCAGAGGTGTTATATGGACACTTATATTTGAAGTTTGATGCATATGGACTCTTCTAGAAGGCACTGGCCATGTGGAGATTCCCAGATGAGTGTCAGGAAGTGCACTGCAGTGCACCCTTGCATGGATGATTTGGCACTGCAACACAGTTGGTCCCTTGCAAGTGAGCGTTGGTGAGTCAGTAGTTCATATAACATATACTTCAAACCTTGTAAATCTCACAATAGAAGCCATGAATTAAATGTATTCACTTAGGGCATGTAGCAACTGAAATATAAGGGGATGATAGACCCTATTTCATTGGTCATGTGGATGATGTCTAGTTTGACCAAGTCTTGGGGGATGATGCTCAAATTAACCTATAACAGCAGGATATATGGTAAAGCCTAGAGGGTGGAGTGTTGTTGGGTGTAGGAATCCTCGACCAGTGAATGGTGGGATATACAGTAAATCCTAAATACTGGAGACAAACAAGTTCCTCATGGTTTAGGTGGATATATTTGGAGGAATCCATACTTGTTAGAGCCTAGTGACACCTGGACCGGTATATGGTGGGATTACAGTAAATCCTGGTAGTGTATGTTTATTGTTTTTTCTTAATAATCCCATGGTGGGATTTTGATATAGCCTGAGGAAGCCTTGATTGGTTTTGTTATGAGTCTCACATTCATCCTTGGAATATGGCACGAAGGTGATTGTATGAAAGAAAGATATGATTTAGCCCAATCTATGGTTGGGTGGTACGTGGAAGTCCCTAACCTAGTTGAATTTTGCATATGTTAATAATAGCTCTTTCCTCTTGTTCATTATGTGCAAATGTGTTTTTTATTGTGTGGTCTTAATGGTTGTCATATCATTGATATTATGTTAGTTATATGCTGGTTATAAGCATGGTTTTATGACATGTCTTAGACATGGCTCTTTTCATGTTTTTTTTAGTAAATAAAATGTTAATGAATGTATGACCTAATAGATGGTAATGCATCTATTATTAGAGGACATTAATCTTTCTTAGCTATTCTTAGATAAGTATGAACTCCCTATGCTCAGATGTGTTTATATGACTTATAGATTTCATGTTCATGATGTGTTTTATGTGATTTCTGCCATGGCTAGTCCTTGTTCAAGTTTTCCATTACATGCTTTGTCATCATATTATTTATCGTCTTTTGAAGTTTCATGAATTTTTGGGTAGTGGCCTAAGTTCTGGCCCTCAAAAAGTGGCTCAGAATCCAGGGTCATTGGCACATAATTGCCTAGAAAAGTCTATTGTCGCATGGATGTAGGCTTGTGCATGCGACTGGAGAGTTTCAGCCGCATGGAGGGCTTGTAATCAATGCGACTAGGGCTCTAGATCAGTTAAACAACAATTTGTCTCAGGGGCTTAGCACCTCGAAGGGCTGGTTAGCTCTTAAAGGTCTTGTAGCATCTAAGGAAGGTTATAGTGGTCTTGTCTTGTCGATTCCACTTCCTTAACTATACATGGGGATTTGAATCACATCATAGTAACTCTTCATCACATGTTTACCCCGGTGGACCAACTAGCTTGGGTAACTCTGGGAGGAGGGTGTTACACTTCATATTAATGTTTCTAAGGATGTGAAAGCAGGATGTGTGTGAGAGTAGTTGGAGAATTCTTTTGATCCAATAAAAAAGAAGACATAATGTGTTATCCTTTTGAAGAGTATTAAGTCTCAAATATTGGATGATGAGGAAGGAGCCACCCAATATAATGAGGTCTCTAATGCCCCGATCATAAGCCAAAGATAGACCCATTAATAGACCATACATTTCAACTTGGTTGTTAGATTTATGACCAATGGCCCATGAGTATTTTCCCACACTAATTCCTTCAGGGTCATGTAATATCCACCCCCCTCCTACCACCCCTTTTTATGTATATCTTATGTTAAAATCAAAATAGGAAAAGAAAATATCATTTTCAAGCATGGGTTTCATGCTTTATTTGTATTGGTCAACTAGGTTAAGAATGCATTTCTTGCTCCTAGGTTTTGTCAAGTCAAAATAATATTTTTCTTAAGTCAAAAGAGTCTTTATCATTTGTATAAGACCCTATTGGGCAAGTTGTCACATATAAAAATATATTAAGGATGAGTCTAGAAATTAAAATAAGCCTCCAAGCACAAGTCGTCCCTACTTGTGAGAAGTCAGCTTAGAAAGGGCTAATATGACCACAAGAGAAGCATATATATAAAGGGAATTTGAACTCTTTAACACACACTTATGTAGTTTGATCTCAATCAAGAAGAAAGGAGAAAGAAGAGAGAAGGTATAACAAAAGGAATCATTTCAAGAAGAAACAAAAAATATGAAGTTTGTGACTATTTTCTCTCACACGTGAAGAATTAGGGTTTCTGCAGCTGCTAGGAGGCCAAAAATTTGTAAGTCTTATATAAAGGGTTGAAACTCTGATTTTACCAAGTTTTACTTTCGTTTACTTTGAAGACCTTGATTTTCTTGAGGAAGAATCTCTTGGAAGGTTGACACATGCAAGAAGGCTAGGGTTTCTATTACCTATAAGGGTTCGAAGTTGTAGATCTGAAGTAGAGGTCCGAACATTATAATTAAAGCATCTGAAGTAGAGGTCTGAACATTATAATTAAAGCAGTTCAAGGAAGGTTTGACTCTTGTTGATGTTACTATCTTGAGGAAGTATTTCTTGGAAGGTTGACTGGTGCTTGGAGGAGATCTTGAATTTGGTCTTGGGGATATGGAATTTGCATTTGAACTAATTCTATAAGAAGAGAAGATATTATTTCTAGCTTTTCCCTTTGTAGGGGTTTTTCTCTAGCTTGGAGCCTACTTCTTTTGTCTATTGTATTTATGTTTTATGATATTGATAATTGTTTGATGAAGAGAGCCTAACAAAAGAATAAGAAGAAGCTAACTAAATATCACGAGCAATTATTAAGGATAAGGAGAAATGTTTAAATAGTTGCCCTATTGTATTCTCTAACATGGGATCAAAGCAAAGGTGAATAAGAGAAGGAATCTTGAGGATCATCTTAAGAAGGCATTTTTTGTCAAGAGGAATCACTTGCAAAAGGACACAAGGAAAAGAAGAAGAAGATCTATTGACCTAGAAGGAAGGTTACTACATCAAACTTTCATTGAATATCTCATCATCTCAAGAAGGATCAAGTGCTCATTGAAGGAAGGATAAGCTCTTGTTGAAGGCTCTCTAGTACACTCCACCATCTTGAAGGAAAGTAATAATCAAATAATCTTGGGATCATCATCCACTCTTTGAAGTTGTTTGAAGAAACTATTGTTAAAAATGCATCTTAGAAGTAATCATTCTAGGGCATCTTTGGAATCTCTTTGAAGGTATTGAAAGCATTAAGAAAGTTCAAGACACTAAGGAAAAATACTCTTGGTTAACAAGTATAATATTGTATCCTATGTCTAAATATATAGGTCATATGGCTACATTTTGTAAGGAAAGCAACAAGATTTTTGGGTCAACAAACTTCCTAGCATGGAAAACGATGATTGACTTGTTGCTCACAGAAAATGAAGTCATGGAATATGTTCTTGGTGAAGTTATTGTACGAAACAAAGACAAGACTAAAGAGTTAGAAAAATATAAGAAGAGAGAATTGAGGGCACAAATGAATCTTGTTGAATCTATAAAAGATCAACTTGTTCCCTTGGTTTTTGATTTTAATACATGAAAATCTATGTATGATAAGTTGGTGAAATTGTACTCTATAAGTACATCAAGTTGCCATAAAATATCCTTGAGGAATAAACTATATAGAATAAGGAAATATAAGGATGAATATATAGCCAATTATCTTATTATTATCTCACAAATAAGGGACTTGTTGCAAGGGCTTGGGGAAGTCATTTCCAATTCAAAATTGACTACTTGTGTATTAAATGCTTTACCACATGATTGGGGTATTTTTGAAACTAGTGTCTACTGAAGAAAGTTACTACTTTTGATGAACTATGGGCTCAATGTATCTTGGAAGAAAATAGGATAAATGAAAAGGATGACACCAAATCAAATGAGAAATATCAAACCTTTGTTGTAAAATCCAAGAAAAAGAAGAAAGGAAAGTTTGGAAAGTCCAAAGGAAAACAAGATATTTCCAAAATTCAATCCTTTGGATGCAATGAATATGGAAATTTTAAGAGGGGTTGTCCAAACAAGAAGAATAGAAAAAGGAAGGAAAGGAGTGAATCTCACATAGCTAAAGAAAAAGGGAGAACCTGAGAAGAGGTTGAAAGGAGAATATCCCAAATATATTTACTATTGAAGGAAGCTCCATTTCTATCAGGTTCACTATGCAATTTTTCTTTCTTTTGTTAAGTAGAAATTAGAGTATCATGCATTGTTTCATTCTTTAGAAGAGAATTGATTTTTACAAAGAATGACATCATATAAAGAATCATATGATATTAGAGGAATTAGAGTCTACATGATTAAGTTTCTTTGAAAGAAGTTATCTAACTTACAAGAATGAGAATATTGGGACCATATTGGAAATTATAGTTCATCCGATAATTTTATAAGATAACGTCAAAGATAGTCATCTTGCAAAGAGGGATCATCAAGATCCAATAAGAACCACCATTTTGGAAGATTCTTGGAAGGAGCATTATGACATGACTGGTAAATATTCAATCTAGCATGGAAACAATAATCTTGAAGGATGAAGGCATGAAAAATGGTCGAATGATAGTTTAAAAGGAAAAAAGTGATGTATTTTTACTCGTAAGGAACAAAAACTCATCTTCAATAAGGATTGGAGTAAGCTCATTAAAAAGTATGGCTAGATGGTTATATGGAAGCAAAGGTATGTGTATTTTTAAGTAACACTTCTCTATGGTAGGATTCATATCTATAAGAATCTTGTAGAAAGAGTTGGTTATAAAAGTGTGCTTGGTAAGTATTCCAAGTGTTTACTCGATTCTTGGAACAAGAAGTTTGATATGGTTCGGAATGGCTAATATATCAAGACTCTTCCACAAGGTAGCATGGCATAAACACAGTGATATTGATCAACATCGAGTATGATCTCCGGAAGAAAGAAAGATATTTAATAATGATAACTCCAAGGAAGATATTGTAGCTTGCTAATCATTTCGATCCATGGGCACCTTGGTTAAAAGTGAATGCATGGAGAAGGATTCTTGTACAATATGGAGATGGATCATGCAGAAGAATGTTGATCTCAAAGGATTCAATTAAGAAAATACTTTGATAAAAGGGAAATCATGATAAGGTAAGTCTAATATTAATATTTTGGTATTGGTTATGTGGCTGATATATAAGTTTTTTTATGTAGAAGGAAATTGCAGAAAATCATAACGACAGTTGAGGCAAGTTGAATTATTTGTTTTGAAATCTATTCTAAAATAATATTTGGATTGAGTGAATGGTTTTAATAATAATTGGAGGATTACATGGTCAATATGTGTACATCTTCTTGAAATTGAAAAGTAGCAATACTAGAAGATAATTGGTGTTCACATTTCTATAACAATGAATATCACTTTCATGTTTAGAGGGAGTGGTGATAGGCTCAATATAATGCCTTCATTGATGATAACTTGATCCAGATTTATTCAGGAACGCAATAGAATACAGAAATAACCATAAAAATAGGGATGCAGTGGAAATAAGGCTTCATTTCATTGATATCAAATAACAGAAATATGCTTACAGACATAATGGAAATAAAATAGCTAAGGTGCTGGTAGCGAATCTCTGAGAAGAGATGTGGCAGCTACAGACCTCTGAATTGTGTTACAATGAGGCTCGAGGGCCTATTTATTATGGATAGATAATGGATAACTATAAACGTCCAAAAACCTAACCCATGATATGAAGCGCCAAAACTATGGGCCCCGTTTAGGTAAATTGGTGTTTCAACTTCCCGGGGACATAACTTCGGCATACGATCTCTGTTTGATGCGTATGATACATCGTTAGAAAGATCTATCCCAGGACTAAAATTTTTCCATGAATATAAATTTCAGAAAGAGATCATATTCGCCGAACAAACGATGCCCAAAAAACATAGTTTAGGGCCTAAAAACGGCTCCAGAAGTTCAGGACCCGAAAAACTGCTAAAAATAGTAAGTTGTGTTGCAACTTAAAAACTGAAAGAACTGATGGTGGGGGTTCAAATGGAATAGGTGGGTGGCCACCAATGTCCACCTGGATCATTAAGGCCCCAAAACAGCTCTGGGAGTGCAGGACCCGAAAACCTGCTAAAAATAGTAAGTTGTGTTGAAAGTGAAAAGCTGCAAGAATTGATGGTGCGGGTCCAAATGGAATAGGTGGGTGGCCACTGATATCCACCTGGATCATAACTAGAGGAAAGTGATATGTAAGGTTGATGACGAGGATGGCTCCATGATATCTAGGAAGGAAGAAGCTCATTATGATTAGATGTAAAATAAAAGAGGAGCCATTCATATACTACTTGAATATATCCATGAAGAACTAGTAGTTGATACATTTATAAAGATAAGAAAAAGAGATTGTGGTTATAACTTCCCAATTGAAAGGAAGTAAGGAATCCCCTCTATATTTGAGAGGGAGTAAGAAGTATCCTTAAATATTTAAGAATGAATAAGGACCTATTTCCCAATCAAAAGGGAATAAATATATTCTCTCTAGATTGAGAGGGAGTGGTGTTAAACACATCATACTCTCCATGCATCTGCACTAGACCAAGACTAACAGTCATAAGTCTTAGTGAAGGAACTAGGAATTAGAATGGAGGATTGGATAAACATCTAAGATTAATACTCCTTGAGGATATAAACTTGAAATATAGGAAGTAGTCTCATTGACTGGAACTCTTTGAGGATAATATAGATATTCAAGACATGAGTGGTCTAAGAGGACCAATATTTTTTTTGGATTTTGAATCCAAAATAATAATAGTCCTAAAAGGACATACCTAGTGAACATCCAGATGGGGTGTGTACCTTAGGAGGTAGCGTGTTCTCTCACGTAAACCCTCCCAACATTATGCCCTGATATAAATAGCGCTTCTCAAGTTAAGTAATTACTATGTTTACAATGTTGGTAATGATGTTGATGCTTAAAGATGGCTTACCAATCTAACTCTTCTTATGAAAACTCTTCAATTTGAGAAAACCCTTGTATCAGTTGTACAATTATGAATACCTCCCTAGTTAAGAGGGAGCATTGGAAAATGTAACTAGTTTCAATCTTCAGAATTTCCATTCTACTCATGTCATTATGTATATCTTATGTTACAAGCAAAAGAAGAAAGACAAAAATATTATTTTCAAGCATGGGTTTCATGCTCTATTTGTATTGGTCAACTAGGTCAAGCATGCATTTCATGATCCTAAGGTTTGTCAATTCAAAAGAATATTTTTATTAATTCAAAAGAGTCTTTATCATTTGTAGAAGACCCTATTGGGCAAGTTGTAACATGTAAAAATATATTAATAATAAGTCTAGAAAATAAAATAAGCCTCCAAGCATAATCCAGCCCTATTTGTGTGAATTTGGCTTAGAAAGGGCATATTCAACCACAAGAGAAGCATATGTATAGAAGGGAATTCGACCTCATTAACACATACTTCTGCAGTTCAATCTCAAGAAAGAAGAAAGGAGAAAGAAGAGAAAAGGTCTAAGAGAAGGAAACATTTCAAGAAGAAACCGAAAATATCAAGTTTGTGACTATTTTCTCTCACACTTGTGAAGAATTAGGGTTTCTGCAATTGCTAGGAGGGCGAAAATTGCAGGATTGATATAGAGGATCAAAACTATGATTTGACCAAGTATGACTTTTGTTACTTTGAAGACCTTGATTTGCTTGAGGAAGGATCTCTTGGAAGGTTGACACATGCAAAAAGGCTAGGGTTTCTGCTGTCTACAAGGGGCCAAAGTTGTAGATCTGAAGTAGAGGGTCGAATATTGTAATTGAAGCAATTCAAGGAAGGTTTAACTCTCGTTTACCTTAAAGTATTTGACTAACTTGAGGAAGGATTTCTTGGAGGGATGAATGATACTTCGATGAGATTTGACTTTGGTCTTGGGGTCTTAGAATTCTCATTTGAACTGATTCTATAAAAAGAGAAGATATTTTCTCTAGGTTTTCCCCTTGGAGGGGTGTTGTCGTGGTTTGGAGCCTACTTCTTGTGCTTATTATCTTTATGTTTTATGCTCTTGGTAATTGTTTGATGAAGAGAACCTAATAAAATAATAAGAAGAAGCTAATTAAACATCACAAGCAATTATTAAAGATAAGGAGAAACGTTTAAATAACTACCCTACTATATTCTCCAATATAAGGTACTATTGGTTCATAGATCAAGGTTTTGGATAATGAACTAAAGTTGACAAGAGAAGATATGTCGAAGGAGGGCCTTGATGTATCCATAATCCCCCATCAATCGACATGGAATAGACCAAAAGGTGATGTGAATGGTTTAAGTAAAATTGATACAAAGATGGTCGACTCAAAAAGGTCAATAGGAAAATGTAGATGGTAGACACAGGTTGAGACTTCCCTTAAACATGTAATGGAATGACACAAGAGTGACTAGGAAACATGAATAATGAGCACCACATGATATCATGCAAAAATGCAAGTGGCATTAAATAAATCTCCATATGACTAGAAGAGTAACCAACCAGAGGAGTATACAAACTCATATGTATGGTACAACTCCTAGGCAAGCAAAAACCCAACTGTAAGATAATAATGCAAATAGGTGCCATGTTCAGGGGTGACACGACTAACGTTGACATTTTGATGACTAACAAAAAAAAAAATATTCCCTTCCCATTTCTCTTTTTGGTATCCTTCATGGTTTAATGAGCACAAAATAGAAGACATGTATGCTTAATAGGTTCCTTTGTCATAAATTTAGTCCCCCGAGCCTGAAAAAGAGATAAAACAATACAAGGGAGAAGCTCTTGCCATAAATAACTAGAGTATTCCTTTTTCGAAAACAGTATACTGTCTGGAAAAATATTAAATTTATATTAAATAGATGTCCCTTCAAGTACTTTAACGAGCATGAAAGAGATAAGTTCACTCAACAATATTTTTTAAGTTAAGGAGTCTGAAAAGAGATTAAAGGAAACTCCTCCTCACGGAATGAGTGGTATAAATGATAGAAACGGGTTATGGTCATGGTGGAACTGCTAGAAACATGGAAAGGTCAACAAGTCGGCTAATAAGACCACTCATCACAGTGGTTCCTCCAAGAAAGGGTAAAACACCAAGTGAAAGAAGATGGTAGGCCAAGAAAAGGATGACGATGGAATGAGGAAACCAAGGCTCATCATGCAGAAATAGGCTAATAAAAGGTGGAAATCACAAGAGTTAAAGGTGTGGAATCCTCTCGCGGTAAGGCCATAAATATGACAAAGAAGAGGACATGAGGCTCATATTCTAGGTCATGGCGGGTCAGAAGGATGGATTCAATACATGGACACCAATATGGCAAAGAGGTGCTAGACTAGGGCATCCGTGATCAGGTAGGCTCTACCACAAATCTACGATGTGCATAAAAGAGTAAGGCTAATGTCACAACTTGGTGGGGTCAGACCTAAGGCACAATGATCGCGTTGACGATCAATAATGCAATGAGATGGTGACATGTGACCTACCCCTATATGTTAGGTTTAAGAGTAATGCACATAAGGTCCAATGGATGTAACAATAAGAACGAAAACCTATCCTATAAAAATCATTCATAAAGACTAGACTCATGGTTAAATCACAAAATGAAATAAATAAACATGGATGAGGTAAAAACATGATAATATATCTTTTATTTTTTTATTTTTGGCATATATGTATTAAAAAATAGCTCTCATCGCACACAAAAAAGAGAGAAAAATATCACACGCACTCCTATGTACAATATGTACAAATCAAAACTCGGTCTAACATGTCATGTTAAGGTGTTCCCCCTGTAGGGAACAGACCAAGTATTTACATACATGAACTCATGGAGTAGTGGACGTACCATATGGTGAACCATGATGGGGCCATGCCACAGAAAGTGGAATTGTTTGATTCCTAAAGGTTGATAATGGCAAGGAACACCTAGAACCACAATGTTATCAATTATGACCCAAGGACATACAAGGTGAGTGGTCTTGTGAGCTGGTGGATCTCCTTGACAAGAATTATCAAGACATAAAGGGGGTACAAGGCACTCGTCGGAAAGCGGAGAGGAGATGGACAATTCACTAGCGCATTCAACATTAGAAGCCCAAACTTAAATCGGTACATGGTGGAACTTCCAAGGAGGGTCAGGAAGATGCCCCCTGGGTGGATTCAAGATTTTGTTTGCCAATCTATACATTTTCAATTCGGTAAGGCTAGAGGTATGAAGAGGCATAATCTTCCTATGATGATCAATAAGTGAATGTGTGACCTCCAATATGACTTTTCAAGAAGAAGACTCGTCATCAAGGGAATCACCTGGAATAGGTAGAGGGAAAACCCGTCTGAGAAAAGGGCCCTGGTCATATTCCATATTAGGATGGATTTATTAACCAGCATCGGGAGGTACTAATGGGACTGTCGAAGAGGCAGTCTCTTGCATAAAAGGTGACACATTCTCACCATGTTAATATACATCTATCAAAGAAGGCACCTCCCAAGGGTTAGGAGACCTATGGTATCCACATGTGACATAAGAGATCATGTGCATAGGAGTAGTGGTAGTAGAAGAAGGAATGTTAGGCGAGGGTAAAGGAAATACACCAATAAGAGATGAGCTCTTGAATAAACCCGCACCAACACTCTCATAACTCCAAGGGTTATCTCCAATAAGTGGGACATGATTCCACATAGCAATAAGCTAGGTCAATGGCACACATTAGTCCAACTAGTCAATTGTGACTATCTTGCCTTCATGGGGAAAGAAAATAACACGAAATTCCAAAGACACAACAATGCACATAGCTTAAAACCAACTACGACCAAGGAGTAGGCTATATTCCAAGGGAGCTTCAACGACTTCAACATCAACATAAGAAATATTGCCGCCTAGTTCGATGAAAAATTTAGGAAGAACCCCCTGAGATACAAAATGATGTCCATCAAATGCCCGAAGAGTGGTATTAGATTTAGTGAGAGTTATAGAACTAACATATTTCTAGCATAATGTTGACATAACACAAGTAGAAGAGCCTTTGTCCACTAGAGTCTGGTGAATATTTTTATGGAAGATTCACACATTGATCTAAAAGGATATCTGGTGGAAAATTATATAGTGAGGAGCATCAACATAAAAGTGATGAGATAAGACTCCTAGGGATCCACCCCTTGATCACAGTCATCAAGGATTTATTTTGTTGAGGGAAGCTCTAAAAAACCTCCAAGCCAGACATGGAACAAGGAGCCTAGGCTAAATCCTCGATAATGCTATAGTGTTGGGTAGCCCATGGAAATGGATTATGTGTTGACTTGCGAATGACACCCTTAGGTGGGTGATATCTTGGCTCAAGAGCCTTATCTAGCATGATAGGTCCAATGGAAGAAGCTAGGGTGGTTGAGTCCTTCGAAGAAGAACTCTACTTGCGAGTTATTATCACAAAATTTGACCTGATAGGCTGCTCATCAAGTAGACTTTGTGTAACTATTTCAGACCAATCTTTTGGCTGAGGCTTAGCCTCCTCAACCTGAGAGGGCTCTCTCAAGGGTTTATGATTTTTTATTAATGGATAGATGGCTAACTCTAAGGTAAAAAGATAAAATAAT
This sequence comes from Pinus albicaulis, assembly GCA_034641835.2. Taxonomy (NCBI): domain Eukaryota; kingdom Viridiplantae; phylum Streptophyta; class Pinopsida; order Pinales; family Pinaceae; genus Pinus; species Pinus albicaulis. The sequence goes on from CM076573.1 coordinate 856,626,228, forward strand.
ATAACTGGTTGTATCACAGATTAGCAAACATTCATTGGGCCATGGAGTCAAGATAACTTCAGCAAAAACATCACAGTCTATCTAGCATGGAAGTCAAGGCATTTTAAGTTCAAGTCAGTGAGTAAAACAGTAGAACAGTGAAACACACAGTTAGTTTGTATATGAAGGAAGTTAGAGAATTATGAATGAATTATAAGTATCATATACAAACACCACTGCAAATAGAGATATTGAAAAAGGCCATTAGAACAATAATGAACAAGAACTCTTCATGAATCTTGAGTTGTCAAAATAGAATTCCTTATTAAGCTGAAAAAACCAGTGACGTACAATAACATAGTCTTTGCTAATAAAAATGTCCAACCTCTTGGATTTCGACCTTAAACTCTTTATAGAACATTTACAAGATAGGATCCCTTCTTCTCCACTATATACATCGAACTCAAAGAGTTTGACACCTTTCCTAATCTGAGACATGTTATTTATTACAAATTGACAGCTATAATGCTTATGAAAAGTACTAATTCTAATAGGACTGAAATTCTTAAATATCCTTCTAACAACCTTATCTAATATTTATTACATCTTTGCCACCTGCAATCCCATGAAGTCTAATTTGGATGCTGACCTTTCACTTGAAGTGGCCCTGCTGTTAATGATAATGTTCTCCTAAAAAATAGGAAACACGTTTTCCTGTTTTTAAGCCTTTTTTATTTCTTTATCTGTTTTGAGTAATTTTATCATCAATAGATAAAATATACATGTGTCATGTTGCCAAAAATTCACCATATATCTTTTTCCTCCAGCTGTGCAGAAACTATAATTCGAATGGTGCAAAAAGACAAAGGATAAACCTACGCTACGAAAGCAACTCAGTTTCGTAGCGCTTTTCGTAGCGCAATGTTTAGCTCCTTTTTTCAATCAACCTTTGACCTGCTTTCTTCAAGTAAACTTTCATATGCTATTTGTACACTTCCACCAGCCATTTCAAGTTAAAATTCACTAAAATTCCCCCAAAATTTGATATTAAAATGTGCTAGAAGACTGCTTCAGCAGTTTCGTAGCGTATTTCAACAGATTTGCACTATCTGCGCTATGAAACTGCTGCGTAAGCAGTTTTGTCAAAACTGTCTTCAAAATTTGCACCTTAGAGATGTTTAAACTTTAAAGGTGTTGGTATTATTTCAAAAACACAGTAATATGACCCCAAAAACATAATATTCATCAAATTTTTCCTTCATCTTGAGCAGAGATTGACTTATGAATTTATCACTTTGTTTTACTGCCCTTTTAACTTTTCTTGAGATTTTGTCAACTGTATCTCCATATCTTCAACTTGTCTTCTTAACCTTCTGTTGCTAGCTCTCAAATGAGTGTTTATGACTCTTACAAACTTTGCTTCCTTGATGGTTGGGACTTTCCATGTGAAGAATTGTTCTTCACTGCTTGGTATTTCTGATTTTGAAACTTTTTCACCTTCCCAAACAGCTTTCATCCTTTTAAACTTTGTTTTCTCAATGACATGTTTTCTAGCTCTTTTCTTCAACTTGGTAATTTCCTGATTTGCTGATCTTAACCTCTCTTCCATACTTTTATACTTGGTCATTTCCTCCTCTACTGTAGATACTCTGTTTTCTGCAAGTTTTGTTACAGGTGAGGAAAGATCAATTATCTCCTTATGAACAGTAGTTGCTTCATTTGTTTCCTCAACTTCTGCATTAATTTCTTCTAACCTTTTAGAATGCCTAGTTACAGGCCTCCTAGCTTGGAAAACAAATGCTGCATCTTCATCCTTAAACTCCAGCTTCTTTGATGATTTCATCTCTTTCTGTTTGCTTTCTTTAACCCCTATGAAATTGGCTTGCACTATAGGAGATTCTTGTATGTCTATTGCATGTATTAAATCATCTAACTTTCCTTTCAAACCTAGGCTATCACTTGATCCTGAAACCACTGTCTTTCCTTTTGACGTTGTACTTTGAATCCTTGTGATTCTCTGGAATATTTGCTTACCAATTGTTTGTTTCTATTTAGCTTCCTTAGTACTCTGTAACCCTTGTTTTACAGGTGGAGGGGTTTCTGTAACAATCACTGGTGTCCTTTCTACTTTACCTTTCACTTGTTTCCTTGGCTTTAATTTCACAAACCTCCTACTCCTTACAGCTACAGGTTGACTGGATTCTGCTGGTGGGGATGGATTTTCCATTGCCTTAGGGTTTTTAGATGGAGTTTGAGCTTCCATTTGAAATCCACTTATAAATAGAAAAGAGGACCAATCCCTACTAATCTTTTGGAGCTCATTCAAAACCAACAATTTAATTAAGCCATGGTGAAACAGAGATGTTTCACAGTCACTGGATTTCACTTGGACCTTATCAACGATTTTAGCAATGCTTCTATATAGGAAATATGGTAAATCCAGTGATATCATACCTGTGAAGTGTAATAAGAGTTTGAAATGATAGGTGTAAACTTTGTGCTACCTGCCTTCGCACGTGAAATATCTCTGGATGTTGAGCAACAGTTTGGCATAGTTATCCTTAATACAGTTTCTGGGAACTGCATTATTCAAGTCCATCTCTACATATTTTGGCTTCAAAAACATCTTGCATGCCTCCATATCGAACCTAAAACCTTTAAACCATGTTTCCTATCCTCTAGGTATTTTAGTCACTAGAGCAATGGTTTCAGGTGTCACTGACATATTTAACATCCCAACCTTTGTATTTGTACCACTGAAATGTAATGCAAATTCCTTTGATACCTGAGTATGTCCACCCTGTAGCTTTTCACAGAACTTTAAACAACTAGCTTTACTGAAAGCATCCATGACTGTTTGGTCTTCAGCTAAAACTCTTGTGCTTTTAAGTTCAGACCTCAAACAATGTCCTGGTCTATGGTTCTTTTTCTCCTCAGCCATACTTGTTTTAGAAAAACCCTGTTGGATTCCTTTAGAATTTGATAATCAGCCTCTCTTGATTTGATTTAGCAGCCTCGCTTGAAAAACGATCAGCCTCGCTTGATAATGTATGAAATATCCTTGGTATAGGACAACCATAAGCTTGAGCTCGAAACAGGAATGTCTCACAGTTTAATATGAGAAAATGAAATTGGAATAACTACAACAGACAAGACCTTTTGAATTTGAAAGTTCTTTTCTCAATATGAAACACCTGTCATAGTAATGATGGATATGGATGGTTGATCATATATGACTCCTGACTGACTCACCATGATGTTACCCTATCATATCCTAACGGATTTCTGACAATTTCTGAACTTTGACATGACCTTTTAAGAATCTGCGCTTTCGTAGCGCACATAGTGCATTTTTCACACTTTGCACTACGAAAGTAGCAACACTTTCATAGCGCAAAACTCAAATTTAGAACTGACCGCGCTACGAAACTGCGGTTTTGTGGCTAATTGCAGGGGTTTCATCCAAAATTTGATGACATGATTTTTAAGTGAATGATGAGACTTTTCAACCATGGGATGAGACCTAAAGACTTTATTTGAAAATGAAAACTTACTTTTTAAGACTTCTAAACCTATAACCTACCCTTTATCAAGGCTAAAGTAACTCAAGACCTATTTGACACTATGACTAAAACAGTGTAAACATACAGAGTTTAGAAAAAAATTTAAGGGTGATAACACGAGTATCATAAGATTTGGCTTGCGTAGTCACATTGAGTTGATTTTGGCAGATAAGGATGGATGTATTATTGGTAGGATGGAAATATGGCCCCTAAGTGCCCCCTTGTAGAGGTTGAGGAGACTAGGAAACCATTTGTTATTGAGGTTGTGCAGGGAAAGGATGAGTCAAGATAATTGGTTGTTGAGTAACATGTGGTGGTGCAAGAAGCCGATGTACTTCATCCATTCGAGGGAAATTGTGAGTCAAATTCTCACCTTGCCAAATCTCACAAGGGAACTTAATCTTGTGACATCATTCAATGGTGCCCTCTCCTTGATTATATGGGTTTGTTCGAGTCTCCTAAGTAGGTTGATTCTTTTTTTATTATTTTTATTCTTTTTATCGCCAGGTTGCTGAGTGTTCTTGGGTTTTGTGGACTTCATCATGAGAACATCGACAAATTGTTTACAAGTCAGTGCTTTTTCAGAGACAAATGCACTTGATGTGGCTTGTGATGTAATGATCAATTTCCCAAGTTGGGCAGAAATTTGGCTCATAGAGTCGAATACAGAACCAATCACACCATCAGAGTGGGGTCCCAGGGCAATTTTTTTGGGTCTGTAGAAGGGCATGCAGCATTAGGAATTACTTCATAAATAATTCTTGACTGATAGTAGATTATATGTAGTTTTTGGGCGACTAAGATTGTTTATTCCTTGGTAACAAGGGCCCTAAACATAGACATATCCTTGGATATGGGAGGTATCTATGATCGAATGAACCATTTCCGAATAATCTCGTTAGGAAGCTTGGTTCGAACTAACCTATTATGCCATCGCCACTCATGAATATGATAAAGAATGAGAGTGGACGTATCTTGTTTAAAGTTGGACAAGAGGTTACAATCGATTTTGTATTTCGAAGGTAATTGAAAACCAGTCAAGAATGTCTAGGCCAAGGAAGAAAATTCACTGTAAGATGCCATATCCAGTTCAATAAACCATTTAGCAGCGTCTCTAGTCATAGTACATTGGAATAAACACAACTTAATTTAATCATCCACCAAATAGTTTGATGAGCACCAAAATGGTAGGTAGTGATATGTGTTGATCGATTTTCTCAAGGATTCCCTTCAAACTTCGAGATATCAAATGGTAATTGGGCAGGCATGGGTGGCCACCAAGGAACATGATGGATGGAGTCATCTGTTAACTTAATTAAATCCAAAATATTGAGAGAGGATAATAAAGTATTATGTAGTTGACTGAATGGATCATAGGGATCAAATCCCCCATACCAACTGTGAGGTCCCCCCATACCTTGGTTCTGAGTAACAGTTTGTGGACCATGGTTGTAATTCATCCCAACATATGGAGGATGCAGCTTAGCGTGACTGGTGTAAAGAGTTCCCCCCCAAAGGAAAGTACCACTAGAGAGCAAAGGATGCCTATGAGCATTAATTCTAATGGAGTTATACTCGATAGGAAAATAAGGACCCCCTTGCACAGGAGCACCAACATAAGGAGGATAACTCACAGGTATTTTGGCATTAACCATGTTGTCCATGTCAGCTCCCCATTTAAATTTTTGGTCTTCAAAATTCATTTATGTTGACCGTTGCCTTTCCCGCCCCCCTGAAATGCATTAGAAAACATCACAAGCGCGTATCCGAAGTAATAAGAGGCTCAGCCCCTTTAGCCGTGGCCCCCCATATCTTATTGTCTGCATGACCGTGTCTTGGAACCGGGTGTTAAGCCCCAAAGGCGCTTATCATACATATCCATCGGGTGCGCTTGGAGCTGTCCGATTGAACGCAGATCAATGTACTATAACCCTTTGCCCCCGTGGTACCCGCGCCCTAGAACCACCGCTCAAAAACCGGCATGTTTTCCCCGCACCTCTTTCGAAGGGCTGGCGGTTTTCCCTCAAAACGCAGCGATTCCATTCATCAGGTGCCACGTGTCCCAGGCCATTGTTCCAATACCGCCCCATTTCGCGCGTTAACGTTCGACCCCAGACGCGCAGCGAAATTTACGTTAGTCGTCCGATCCTGAGTGCTCCATTCAACAGCTGCCAATCTCCCAAGTTGCGCGAATTTTAGTCCCAATGCACATTACTTCGAGCCCGCTATTCCGTTGCCCTCCGGTGAAGTATTAACCGTTGATTTCGTTTTTTATCGTATGGCCCAAAGTTGTTCACACATCCCGTTGATTGACCAAGTCCGCCTCCATGTCTGCCCTCCCACTTGGATTTTCGTACGCCTATGTGTCATCTGTGTTCCCCCCCACCATTCACATATCCCGTTTATGTGTCATATCTCAGTGTTTATGTTATGTATCTCCACTTCGTTCATTTATCGCCATTCCGCTATGTATCTCATTTCCACCCTTCGTTCCTCCACTATTTATCTGCATTGTTCGCCACCCTGCATTTTCTCATCATTTCTCCCAGTCACGATCGCATTCACCACCATTGTGTCAAGTTTTATTTAATATGTTTGTGGGTTTTGCAGGATTATGGTGAAGAAGAAGAGCTATCACAATTCAAGGCATCCATTGCTGAAGCGAAAGACGCGTTGCAATTCTGGGTTTTCAAGTACCATATTCATGAAGAGGATCCCGGGTAGTTGCCGGGACATGGCTTTCATTAAAGAAGCCATGGAAAAATTCTACCAAAACCCTCCGGAGCAATTTAAAACATAGATTTTCCACAGATGAAGCTATTAATGATACGACAAAGAGTATCAGTCAGAGAGCAAGGAATTCAACATCTGGAGCCAAAGATTTTAAATAGCAATCCAGCATTCAAAAGGCAAAGAGTACAAGTGCATAAAAATCATATCCTCCAGGTTTAACTTCAATAGATTTTTCTCTCAGGAAGGTACAAAATGTTACATCTTTTATTCTTCATGTCTTATCCCTGGAGAAATTTTCACCTATAGCTTTTACTTCAGAGAGCCGGCCTCAGATTACCTATAGCACAGCATATTAATTAAGCAGCATGGGCACGAATGTTTCTGCCATTTTGTTCAAATTAAGCAAATTAAACGTTTTCACCTACTTCTTTTATTAGGTCCTCCTTCTTCGTCTATAAAAAGGAGGAAGAAAGACATTGTAAGGGTTCCAGATTTTTATCAGTGAATTGTGCAGTGAAAGGAATTTTTTGTATACATTTTGTAAAAGCTCTTGTATGAAGGCTCAAAGCCCGTAGGGTCTCAGTGAGGAGGAGTTCTATCTGTTTTAGAGGATTCTAGTCTTTGGTATCTCACAGTGTGTAACTTCCTTTTATGTGTTTAATACAACATTTCATTTTATCCATCTTCTTGTATCATGTACTGGAATGCGAGTGGCTCACTGATTTTAGGTAAGGATTTATCCTAGTTGATACCCATACTTGGATCAGTCAAGCGCTTTAAATATGGCTCAGGCATGATATACTGTTTTATGTTCATTTCATCCATCTTTCTGCTATATTAGTTGCTTTGGGAGGGTGCTTTTAAAACGCCATTGTCATGCATGGATTCTTAGATTGATAAGCCCATACATGGTTCTGTTGTGTATCTGGGTATCAGACCAAAGTTAACTAATATCTTCTTATATTTCTTTCACCGCATACACCTTCTGATACTTGATTTATGTGGCATATTATTTGAATCGGCCCTCTTTACAGTAAATTGTCTCTTAACTGTCTGATGCTTTTGTGTTGGAGCTTTGCATCTTGTCTCTGCAACATTACTTTCCCTGTGGCAGTTTCTGTAAGTTCTGGTCCCATTTAAATCAAGTTCATTGTTTACAAGAGATAGCAGGAGAGCCTTTGGATTGACACCCAAGTTTTATTATATGCTCCTTGCTATGCTAAGATGTCCTAGGCACTGGTCTATGGAAACTCTAGACTGTCTCTAGGAGAGACAAATATTATCGAAAACATCTTTCTGGCGCCGTTGCCGGGGACGAATTTAAGAATATCAGTTTCCCTGGGCCTCGACAAATCATATTCACTCTCTAATCAGGTGAGCACAGAGAGTTGAAGAGTTGTATATCTCTCACCTTGGCGACTCCACACTCATTTACTTGACAAATCTATTTGTAGTCCTGGCTCCTTGTAAGCCACACCTGAGGTCAGATACATCACAGTCAAAGATACCTTCAGTGTCTAACCCAGAGAAGACTATACATAGGAGAAGTTGGAAAGAAAATAAATCAGCCCGTGCTGAAATCCTGGAGTTTTCCATAGAAGATGATCCATCTTCTTCTTCTCAAGAAGTTCTAATAGAAAAAATCGACTCCACTGAGGAAAATCTTGAATATTACTCAGATAGCCCACCCAGGGGAAGTACTAGAACCAAAGAGAACTTTTGTCCTACCCCTAAGGCCGAAGAAGTTAAAGAAGTTACAGAGGTAGCCCCTGTTAATCGTGAATTGTTTCCATCTACACCTCAGGCTGTTGTACAGTATATTCCTATTGCTATTCATACTCCACTTCCGCCTCCTCCTCTTCCTCCATTCGTACATCAGATTGTTACACAACCCCCAACTCCTCCAATTGCTAATGTCCCAGCCTTTTTGTTGAACAAATACGCTCCCCTAGCACTGCCTCAAGTGTTAAATGATATGCCACAGGATTATTTGAAGATCTTGCCTAGATTCACTGGGGAAAATGAGATTGATGCACAGAAACATCTTGAGACTTTCCGCTCTTTTGCGGAGAACTTTAATGTTGAACATCTAGATGTGGTCTTAAGACTGTTTGTGCAATCTCTGGACGGTGAAGCCAGAAAATGGTTCAAGACATTGGGAAACCGTTCCATAACCACTTGGGATGATATGGAAAATACTTTTCTCAGAAAATGGGGAGAAAAGAAAGATCATGGACAGTGTCTTACTGAGTTCAATACACTCAAGAAGAAATATAATGAAGGGGTGTCAGAATTTATCAAGAGATTTAATAAGTTATATCTAAACCTCCCTGCAGATATGAAGCCTCATCAGAATGCTACCAAAGTTGTTTTCATAGCAGCCTTTGACTCGGATTTTGGTTTCTCTCTCAGGGAAAGAAAGCCCGCCACCCTAGATGATGCTCAGTCAGATGATCTTGATTTGGAATCAAACTTCGCCTCCACGGGAAAATTAAGAGGAAAATCTGAACAAGATACTAGAAGAAGAGGCAAAGAGGAAGTATCTACTTCTAATCAGGATAAGGATTGAGATAAAATTGAAGAAATGAGCAAAATGATTAAGAATATTTCTAATAAACTAGTCAAGCTTGAATTGGAGACCAAGAACTCAGCTTCCAAGAACTTTTAGAACGCTCCAAACAGGGGTTACAATCCTCAATATAGAAAGCCACCCCTGCAAATATTGCCAAGGGAAGCTAAGGAGCAACAGGATCAGGTGCCACACCCATTATACTTGGAAGGCCCAGTAGATGACTCCAATGAAGATGCTGCCTATGAACTGCAAGATGAAAATTTTTCCTTTTAAAATAATGATGAAATAGAATTCCCATTGCAAGAAGAAGAAGAAGAGATCAGAGACACAGAAGATGCAGAAATTGATCACTATTGTAAACAGTTTAATGATTTCATGCAAGCACATTTCAATAGGAGATATGACCTCATATCTTCCAGAAAGAGAACTCGGACTCAAGAACATGAAGAAGAGCCTCCCCAGAAGGAAGCACCTATTCAAAAGGAGGCAACAGTGAAGAAAGTCACAGACAAAGGTAAGAGTCCTCTAAACCAACCTCTGCAATCTAATGGTCAAGCTCCTTCTTCTTCAAAAGTAGTCACTCATCCTAATGCTGAGTCAATATCAAAAGAAGTTAAACCTTCAGCTGAAAATAAAGAGTCAAAGTTGTTTTTGTTATAGAAGGTCCCTCTTCTTTTAGCTTAAAAGAGCAGAAAGAAATCAAAAATCCAGGTCATGTTGAATTGTTAGAAACAACCTGCATATCAATCTCAAGTCACTTCTTTATTTCTCCCTCCTGAAGCACCAATAGTTCCAGACCATCTTAATCTTCAAGAAGAAAGACCCATGGTAGTTTTTGGCCCACATTTCGAGGAGATAGATCCCTCCACTCCTTTCTATGTGTCTCTAGTGATTCATGACCTTCTACTACACAATTGTATGTTAGATTCTGGGGCTTCCCATAATCTTATGCCTCTGTCTGTCATGGAACAACTAGGTTTACAAATCACATGTCCATATAAAGATCTATATTCATTTGATTCCAAAAGATTTAAGTGTCTAGGGATGATTAAAGACTTAGTGGTCAATTTGGCCCAAATTCCAGCAAAAAGTGTAGTAATGGACATTGTGGTGGCTGACATCCCAGCTCGCTTTGGCATGTTGTTGTCAAGGTCCTGGGGAACAAAAACCGGTGGGTCACTCAAGATGGATTTAACCTATGCCACTATCCCTGTTTTTGGTGGCCAGGAGAGGAGGTTGTACAGAGAAACCAGATTTGTCAAGATGGTGACTAAGGCTGACAGCTCAGAGAATTCACCAGTCTACAGCAAGGAAGGATATTTCTCATGTTTGATGTTAGAAGAAGATCAAAATTTTGCTCATGAACCTTCCTTCTGTCAAATCAAAACTGAGCAGCCTTTAGAAGACCATGAATCAAGAATCTGGACTTTACATTTTGATGGAGCAAATTCAAGAGAAGGTAATGGGGCTAGAGTATTATTAATCTCTCCTACAGGAAAATGGGTGCCACTGTCTTTTAAATTGGAATACGAAGCTACTAATAATGTGGCTGAATATGAAGCACTATTGCTAGGACTGCAGACAGCCAAGAGCATGGGTATACAGAGTTTAAAGGTTCTGGGAGATTCTGAGCTGGTGGTCAGACAAGTCAGAAATCAGTGTCAAACCAAACATCCACGGTTGAGAGCTTATAGAAATGAAGTATGGGACATGGTGGAGAATTTCTTCTCAGCATTTAATATCCAGTTCATGCCTCGAGAACAAAACAGAATGGTAGATTCACTTGTTGTAGCTGCCAGTACATTTCGTCCTCCTCAGAACCCTCTCTTGAGGTATGAAATCGAGGTACGTTATAGGCCATCTATCCCAGATAATATCAAGCACTGGCATGTATTTGAAGATGAGGAAAAAATGAAGAGATTCCTAGAAACAGTGGGAGAATTCTCTAATATGGAGATTGATGATTATGGGGAAGAAGATGAGGTTGAAAATGTTTCAGAAAAGAAATGGGAGGAGAAAATGGCAAGAAGTAAAGTGTTGCAGCTGAAAGGAAATGTTATCCCTAGACGGCTGGTCCCCCTAGAAAGGTTGTTTGACAAGAATGATGTCTCATTGCAGCCTAATAAAGTGGTAGAGGAATATCAAGTGGAAGATCTGAATCTGGGTACTGAGGTTGATCCTAAAATTGTAAAATTATCCAAGAAGGTCCCAGAGGAATATAAGGAAAAATACTTGAGGTTATTTCAGTCATATAAGGATGTGTTTGCATGGTCCTATCAGGACCTTAAAAATTTTGATATTAGTATAATGCAACATAAAATTCCTCTGAGAGAAGATGCAAAACCTTATCAACAGAAGCTTAGACAGATAAACCCTCTGCGGCTCCCTTCCATTGAGAAGGAAATTAAGAAGTTATTAAAGGCCAAAATAATTGTGTCATTAAGGTACTCAGAATGGGTTGCTAATTTGGTCCCTGTCCGAAAGAAAAATGGAGAAATAAGGCTATGTGTGGATTTCAAGAATTTAAACAGAGCATCTTTAAAGGATAATTATCCACTGCCTAAGATGGACCACATCCTGCAGAAAGTGGTGGGAGCCTCTAGAATGTCAATGATGGATGGTTTTTCTGGTTATAATCAGGTAGCTGTGCTCCCAGAGGATCAGAAGAAGACTGCTTTCACTACACCATGGGGAACATTCATGTATGCCAGGATGCCTTTTGGATTGATTAACGTAGGAGCCACTTTCCAAAGGGCCATGGACATAGCCTTTGTTGGGGAGCAAGATAAATTTTTGGTGGTGTACCTTGATGATATTACAGTATTTTCAAAAAATGATGCTGAACACATTGAGCATTTACGAAGAAATTTTGAAAAATGCAGAAGGTATGGCCTTTCTCTTAATCCACAAAAGTCTTTATTTGCATTAGAGGAAGGCAAACTTTTGGGACATATTGTAACTAAAGATGGGGTAAGGAT
>CM076573.1:856638152-856707358 GCA_034641835.2 Pinus albicaulis
ACTACCCAACCATCACGCGTATGGTACTAAGATCCTTTAAAACGACTATGGCTTATACAAGTTTAAATGAGCATGTTAGTTCGCATACACATATTAACATGAATTAAACATAATCAGGAAGCACATAACACATAAGCGAAAGACAACCAAATTGGTAACGGAGTTCACCCCTACAACTCACTGGGGTTACATCTCCGGACCTGCTTCAATTGGAAGGCAGATCCTTTATATTTCATCTTCAAATTAAGCTTTCATACATTCTAGTTCCATGGCTGAGCATTAGCCAAGCACTATGGCTTTCAAAGGCTAAGTTTCCTATCCTTTCTCCTCCCTTACAAAGGCTCACATCATGAGTTTATATAGTTTTTCCCCATAACTCCCCAATCCACAATAGTAGGATCTCAAGACATTTTAAGGAAAGACAAACTCCATGATTCTAGGACTTTAAAACTTACTCAAGGCAAAAATGGCAAACCCAACTTCAAGGATCTTAACCATGCCAAGAAAGCTCAACCTCTTAATGAGAAATAGCAAATTAGTTGTGAGGTCAATTCTCACATAAAACTATTTTCTCAAAATCAATAATAAGTGAATATTTTGGTGAGTCATTTTCCACTCACTTAGAACATTATCCACTTCATAATTTTTAAATGAAATAATGAATTAATTTACTCATTACTTTTTCACCCATCATAAAATGTCTTCATGGTGCGTAAGTAAACTTCTTTGTTGGTGGAGATCCTCCTGGATCAAACCTCCCCGAAAAGAAAATTTTTGGTCTCCAAAAGTATCAGCTTCAATCAACTCAACTGTATGCAAATGTCTCTGAAAGGCACATTCCATCATGACTCCTTCACCTACCGTTCTTCGGAATCGGAAGATAATGCCAACACCTGCAACTGTTGCAACACAAATGCCTGAAAAGGCACATTCCTGCAAGATTCCTTCACCTCAGTCCTTCAGAATCGGAATGCAAAATTCCACATCTGCATAAAGCTGCAACCTGTAGCTGATCATACCTGTTTACAACACTTGCCAAGGGTTCATTGGTCAAGTTTACATGCCAAAATGGCTTTAGGAAAATTTCCTGATCCCATTTGCTTACAAAGATGCCAACAAGGCTTAATGCGTAAAAATACGCCTCTCACTCTCACTCTCCTTTACATAAGAGTGGCTAAAAACAAGCCTTTTCCAATGCTTCATAAGCATATTTTACATCATCTCTTTCATTGTTGGCCACTTGGGCCTTTTACATGACATTCAATAATGAAAAAATTTTAATGCCAACTATGGCCTCTTACATGGAAATTACCAAGTAATGTAATGTTCCAATATGTGCACAAAGGGACAATATACAAATGGTTCAAAAAAAAAAAAACCTTTTTAACATGCACGGGCTCAAACTCCTAAACAATACCAACTCACCGTGTGTGTCTTTGTTCGCTCACTCTGCTGGTAGCGCTCCTTTCATTCACTACTTTCTCAGTGTTTTAATAACACAGCAAAACCATCTATAATTTTCCTATGCCTTGGAGGGCTTCTATTGCAGTTGCCGCACAATTTGGATTAGAAAAGTCCACAAAGCATAGAACAAGAGGCTCTCCTCCAGGATTTCTGGCCTCCTTGTTTACAAGTCTAACTTCCTCGAAACCAACAAAAGGGCGAAATATGTGAACTGCTTCTCTGCTAGTGCACTTAGGTGGGAGGTCCTCAACAAAGAGGGTGTTGGACGCATCTGCTGGTAGATGATCATCGGGCCTCCTCAACGAATCTCTGAGCTGGCTATAAACATTATGATGGCCAACAAATGGTAGTATTTTTGAAGAAGTATCCGCTCAATCATACTGTTCTTGGAAATATTGTAAAAGCGTAGAATGGCAAAGCAAGTAATGGCTAGCCAGTATATGCAGAGTAACAATCTTTCCAATGGCTTCTCCAATGACCCAAAATAAAGGGTGTGATTGAAAATCCTTAATATAAAACAACCATCCCGGTACAATCATGGTTGCTGTCATCCCAAGAGCAACATAGGATGTAATAGACCTTTCAAAATCTCCAGAAGCTTTTCCATCATTCCTTGAAGCTTGAAACTTGGGTAGGTTTGTACAACAGTTCCAAAAATGAAGAATAACTTTGTAAACTCCCGACATCAGTAGAAGGCTACCCAACAATGCCTGGATGATTGTACTGATATCGTCCCTCTTCTTATTAAGGCCTCCAAAGAATTCACTTGCCAATGGAGCCTACAAGTTGACCTTTGAGAGCATAAAAGCTAGCATGTCTGAAAAATAAAGGACTAGGCCACCAACAACCAATAGAGCTTCCCCTATAGAAACACAGGAAGGAAATTTATGAAGAATATATTGCAGTACTATTCCAGATACCAAGGCATGTAGCAGCAGCCATACCATTACCATGGGTAGAACAAGTTCAACGGACTGGCTCAATGTTGCACTTCTCATCATCGAAAAGGAACACTGAATGCCAAAAGCAACCACAAAAGACATGCTAATAGTCAATATTTGCATCCTCTTTACCGGGGAATGGTCTTTGACTGCTTCACTGGAATACCATAGAACAAAATGCAGGAAAAATAGAACACCCAAACTGCAGGCACATGCAGCCCAAAATTGCGGCCTCAAGTTCTCTAACTCTGGAATCTCACTGTGATGCTCTGAAAGGCCCAAGTATAGTTGGATCAGCCTCGACAACATAACGATGGGCAGTGTCACTGCTCCCAAAAATATGCCAGATGTTGAACCTGGCCTGGTTTTGAGGCGATCGATCCTCAATTTACGGGAACCATCTTCAGCTGCGAACTCGATCAACAAACCGGCGGCCCCCAGAGAGACGAGCCCCAGGGACTCCCATAGCAAAGCAAAGGGTGCGAGACACAGCACCCTGCCGATCACCAGTGCAACCACAAACGCCTCTCCTCGGCTCCCCATCAATTAGAATCTGGTCTTTTTGGCAATTTCGTGTGCTTCAATTGAAGAGATAGGCAGCATCGTTTGTCAAAAACCAATGATAACCAATCCTGGGATAGCATCTGCAGTTATACGCAGACGAGGAGGAGGATCCACATGTCTCCACGGGTCGGATCCCACCTCCGGTAGCTATCCACGATCACCACGCAGTCACACAATCTCACGATCGATATCAGCAACCTCCACGTTGACAAAGAGCATCGCCCCTTCTTCGGTCAATTCCGTGCACAAATTCACCGCATCGCCTCTGCGCCATCCAGGGAGCTGGTTACAAAAACCCTGGCGGAGATCTCGAACACATCTGCACACCGATCACGGGAAGAGATCCTCCAACATTAATGGGCAGTTACAACGGATCTTACAATAGCATCAACTATCGCTCCTTTATCATTGACAAATTTTATGTCCCTTACATGTGAACTATGACCATAATATTCACGTGAAAAATGTCCGCTCCCCATTTCTGTTTTACTGAACGGCGATCCTTGTGTTCCAACTATATAAGCAACTTCACCTCCGAAATCTACTCGTTTGGATTCTCGTGTATACTTTTTATTCTGATCTGTTGTTGGTTCCCATTATATGTAGACACCGGGGATATTGGTTTGTTGGTTATCACAGCTGTGTGCTTTGATAACATCAACACCACGACCGCAACGCCGAACCGCCAACGCAAAGCTTCGGTTGAGAGTGCAACAGAACATTCAATGGAGAGAGCACCGCCATAGCTGCTTCTTGCTATACTGTAAATGAACTTGTCCACTTCCGATCTCAACAAAAGTACGGTATTCCACAGATAGAAGGGCAGTCTGCAAGTAGCCAGGAAAAGATATAGCGTTGGGAGTATCATGAATGCCTCCCAAGGTGTACACTCCACTAATGTTGAGGTAATCTGCAAGCTGTATGGGTGTGCTGGGACGCACGTAGGAGACACCATTCACTGCATAGCGTTGTGTGCCATTGATCCACCTTCGGGCTGCTTTTTTTTTTTGCAAATTCCTTCTCCAGAACGTGATCGAACATCTCTGCGATGCTTCCCTCGTTGGCCAAATCCGGTGGGACAGCTTGTGCCGACAAGGCGAACGCAGATTGAATACAGAGCCCAACCAAAGCTCCATGTTCATCGACTACTACACAGATTCCAGCCTCCAGCCCAGGTCCAGGTATTGCTTCAGCACCAAAAAACGGAGCCGCGACCACCTCTAAGGTCGAGAAGACCATCGCCATCCTGATTATAAAGATCACTTCCTTTAAGTCTACGGTGCACATGGTTCTCCTGCCTTTGCCTTGATTTTGACAAAATTTCAGGTTGCAATAAATTTTCGATTCGGAGGTTGTTTGACGCGATTCAAGCGTCGTCGGATTCCTCTTGTCGAGCTCTTCGCGATGGTGTCATTATTTGTTGATTCTGAGTCAGACAAATTTTGAGCACTTTTCATCAAAAGATGGATACCTGCCCCCATAAAACTCGAAATTTTGCAAAATATCATAAACATAACCTGCAGAAACATCATGAACTGCTTACCCAACTCGAACCAAGCATTTCTTTCTTGTAAGCGTGTTTTTTGAATGGTGAATGGAGCTTTCTTCACGAGCTCTTTCGCCATATGTTTGCTTGACTCTTGGCGAATTTCGGGGTGCAACTTCCAACACTTCTTCTCCCAATGGCCACTGATTTTGCAGAAATTGCAGAAATTAGACCGTTTCCCATTCCACTGTGTCTTCATGATAGGAGGATTTAGAACGTTCTCATTCTTCTTGGTCTCCCTTCTTGTGGGCACATCTGTCTTCTTAACCCACTCTTTCCTTGTATGATGCTTAACTACACCATAGTTAGCAAATCTATGAAAGCAATCACTTCTCTTATGTGCAAAAGTAGAATCTGAATGATTGTCATACCTTCTTGGCTTGTCCTTAAATTGATGGGGACTAGGTGGCTTGATTCCTTTCTTGGAATCAGGTGATGAAGAGATGAATTTTGTTTCAGCTACCTCTGAGCATTCTCCTTCTTCCCGTTGATAACCCAAACCTACAAATGGTTGTCTTGGTACAACCTCCAATGGTTGGGTGATTCCTTGGCCATTTATGCCAAGTCCACCTCCGCTATACCCCATCTTCGTGAGGATTTTCATGCCAACATTAGTTTCATATTGAGAGAGAACATAACTTGAAGTGACATCACATACCTCGGTTTGACATGCAACCTCCGTCGTCTCAACCTTGTGCAATTTAGACAATATCTCCTCTTTAGCTCGTAGCATCTCTTGAAGCTCCTGCTTATCGAGCAATAATCTTCGCAATTCTGCATTTTCAGCTTGAAGGCTTTCTCATTTATCTCTTGCAACTCTTCCAGTCTTTCAGCGTGCTTCGCTCCTTTGCCCATCCTGCAAAGCAGTCACCTGCTCCGATACCACTTGATCCGATCACGGGTTGAGTACTACCCAACCATCACGCGTATGGTACTAAGATCCTTTAAAACGACTATGGCTTATACAAGTTTAAATGAGCATGTTAGTTCGCATACACATATTAACATGAATTAAACATAATCAGGAAGCACATAACACATAAGCGAAAGACAACCAAATTGGTAACGGAGTTCACCCCTACAACTCACTGGGGTTACATCTCCGGACCTGCTTCAATTGGAAGGCAGATCCTTTATATTTCATCTTCAAATTAAGCTTTCATACATTCTAGTTCCATGGCTGAGCATTAGCCAAGCACTATGGCTTTCAAAGGCTAAGTTTCCTATCCTTTCTCCTCCCTTACAAAGGCTCACATCATGAGTTTATATAGTTTTTCCCCATAACTCCCCAATCCACAATAGTAGGATCTCAAGACATTTTAAGGAAAGACAAACTCCATGATTCTAGGACTTTAAAACTTACTCAAGGCAAAAATGGCAAACCCAACTTCAAGGATCTTAACCATGCCAAGAAAGCTCAACCTCTTAATGAGAAATAGCAAATTAGTTGTGAGGTCAATTCTCACATAAAACTATTTTCTCAAAATCAATAATAAGTGAATATTTTGGTGAGTCATTTTCCACTCACTTAGAACATTATCCACTTCATAATTTTTAAATGAAATAATGAATTAATTTACTCATTACTTTTTCACCCATCATAAAATGTCTTCATGGTGCGTAAGTAAACTTCTTTGTTGGTGGAGATCCCCGGATAGCCCTCCAAATGGCCTGTCACCAAAGTGAAATGAGATCGAGCCTCATAAATGATTTTCCCTCCAATATTAGATATTATATCCTTGACTTCCTACTTAAATGCACTATAAATATCCTCAGAGGAGCCTCCAACGCCATTTCCTCATGGGGAAGATATTTCTTTAGCTCAGTGGGAATGAATGGCAAACCACATAACATGAGCTCTCCACAACCTGGCTCTTATAGCTAAATTTAGCTTCAAAATGACGATGCGGGAGGTCCCTTCATTTTTAATGTTCTGCGAATTCATTGCACACCCTGAAAACGAATTGATATTCATTACCTCTTGATCCTGGTGGTGATCCCAAATGATCGTTCTAAGTCGTTCCTCCTCGAACTTAGAAATGATTAAACCTTTGCATTTGCTTTGCTTTAATTCTTGAGTTGTGGTCTCCCACCTGTCCACATTCTTGTCCTTGCTTTTCTTAATTAACCATGTCTTTTATAAAGGTCCTAACACGTTGCTAGGATGACCACCACGGAGCATATATACCATGGAATGAATATATAATATTTAATCCACTTGTGAGTCAATTTATCCTCCTTTAAGAACCTCCTGCAAATTGAGGTATTCAAATTATGTTTAATAATGGGATAGGACATGTGTTGATGGTTGTCTCGTCCTCCCTTATTTCACCTTGTTCCATATTAATGCCCAGATTAGCTTGGGCATCTACCACTACATTATTTCCCTCTTGATATGGAAGAAATCTATAGATTCAAATTTATCCAAAATCAGATATATTCTTTGAATAGTTGGCCTTATATTTATATCCTTCTTTTTCAACTCATTAAAACATTTTGAATGGTAATAAGAGAGTCTCCAAAGACATTTAACTGATGAATTCCTTTTGCTTCTGCCAATCTAAGCCCTTGCAAAAGTCCAAGTTCCTCTACATGATTATTTGTTGCTAACCCCAAACCCCAGGAAAAAAAATTCCTACTTGTCCGTCGGGGCAATAGATAACCCTTCCCGCTCCAGCCTCCCCTGGATTCCCTTTCGATGCTCCATCAAATAAGATTTGATACCGACCACTCAAAATTTTCCAATCCTCAACTCCTTTCTGGGAATCCAGATGAGGTATGAGGTCTTCCTTTGACCAATAAATGGGATTTTTTTTGTACCTATAGGTTTTTTTTATATTAATCCATTCTTTCTCCACCTCTGAAAAATTGTCCATATCATCTCGATCAAAACCTTTCACTATAACTACTTCAAATAAGAGTTGGGAGGTTTTCCAAGTAGTATATGATATTGAAGGCTTCTTTTCCTTGAAAATAACATTGTTTCTTACAAGCCAAACTACCCAACAAATGTATTTTAGGATAACAACCCAACACCTTGATATAATTGAAGATGGGCCATAATTCCATGGGGGACAAGAACTCCAGTTTTCGAACATCTCTGTCCAATTTGCAGGGATGGCCTGGATTTGACTTATTGGATGTAGCATTGATCTCCACACTTCTAAGGTGAAGCAACAATGGAGGAAAACATGGGATATATCCTCCTCTGCATTTCTACATAGCACACACCATAATGGGACCTGAATCTATCTTCCTCTTCTTCTTCTTTTTCAAATTCTCTACAGTTAAGATCTTGCCATGAACCAATTCCAAACATAAGGTGTTTACTTTCGGGAGGCCATCCTTATTCGATATCCTAGTCCAAATGTTGGAAGCTTGTGTGTGTGGGAGATTCTTAACTAAAGTTTCATACCCTTCCTTCATCGTGTAATGCTTATGTTGACCTCCATTCCATATTCGCTAATCCAATCTATAAGTAATGATCAACGGATATCCTTTTAGGGCCTTTACCACCTCTACCAAAGGAATAAACATCTAAGGGGGGGAATTTGGACAAGACCATCCCACCCACTACCCATTTTCATCCCAAACTGAAATATCTGCTAGTCTTCTCAACCCTTGTGCCTCCATCCACCTAGCAAGCTCTCGAATATTTGTATTGTTGCACATTAATTCACCTCGGATAATACTATCTTTCCAAATTCTATTACGCCGACCATTGCCCGCTTGCCACCCCAATTTTTCCAATACCGCCAAGGCCGAGGCTTTATAAAGCTTCCATATTTTGGTCCTCACACCTTCCCAATTTTCTTCCTCTCGCCTTTTTAGAAAATTCTTATGGAAGTATTTCCTTATAAGAGCTTGATTCCACCATTCCTTGGAGTCTAACAACAATCTCCAAACTAGTTTGGCACCAAGGGCCAAATTCATATATTTTGGATCTTTCATTGTTAAACCCCACAATTCTTTGGATGTCTCACTATGTTTCAGTTTATCAAATGAAATCGTTTCTCATTATCTTTTCCTCCCTCCAACAAAAAATTCTCGATCATAAAACCGATACTATGAATTATGCTTTTAGGAGCCAATATATATGGGCAGAGCATATAAAACCAATTTGATGAGAATTGTTTTCCTTGTTACATTTAACCTTATTGCACCCAATTATTGGATTCTTTATTTTTTATTTATTGGATAACTGCTTCCTAATCCTCTCTCGAGGATGGCCCCAAGGAAATTGGGAGACCTAAGTAAGGGAAAGCTCTCCAACTCTTAGTAAGAGGGAATCCCAAAATGCGGGAGATTTCATTCAAAGTAATTTCAGAACTGTTCCATCCAAAATCACGCTTTTCTTCTTGTTCACCATACCTCCAGAAATCCTCAAATAACTATCGAGGACCTCTTTAAATCGATCTGGAATGATTTTGGAAACTCCACCCAAAAGGAGAGTGTCATCGACAAATTAGGAGTGATTAATTTATTTAACAATTTTGGCTATTCTTAGCCCTCAAAGATCACCATTCTCCCCGGTTGCTCCAATTCTTCTACTAAGACCTTATGCCATGATAATATATAGAAGAAGGGATAGGGGACATCCCTCTCTCAAACTTGGGGAAGCCATGAAAAAAGGGGTCGGGAATGCATTAATGAGAGGGGTGATCCAAGGGTTACCAATGCAAACTTTTATCCATTGAATGAATTCTTGACCAAATCCTAGCTTTTCTAAAACAAAGAAGAGAAAGGAATGATTTACCCAATCAAATGCATTTGCCATATCTATCTTGATGACCATTCCTTCATGTACCGCTTCCTTGCAGGAGTGAACTGCTTCTTGAACCATAATAATGTTGTCCAAAATGTTCCTGTGTTATATGAATCCTCCCTGATTCCCCAAGATGAAGGAGGAGAGGAGGTGTTTCGGTCTATTGGCTATTATTTTGGTTAGAATTTTGTAGGATGAATTACAGAGGGAGATGGGCTAGAATCTAGATAAATTCACTGGATTTGATTCTTTAGGGATTAATTCTATGAAAGAAGAGTTTGTACCTCCTCCTCGTTTTTTCTTTTCACGAGCATAGTTTAACATTTTTAGAAGAACAAATTTTATTAGAGACCAGAAAGCACGATAAAAGCAAATAGAAAATCCATGTGGCCTAGGGAATTTGTTCGTGTTGAGAGATCTAATAACGACCAAGACCTCCTCCTCAACTATTGGCTTCATTAGATTCAAAATTACAAAATGGGATATTATTGATGGCATATACCTCAGGAATTTGTTTGCATGTTCCAGAGGGATTTGCTCTTGTAAATATAGGTTCCTGAAATGGAGATATGCTTCACTTTTAATTTATTCAAAATATGAGATTTTTGGTTTACCTTGTAGCACAATTTCTTTAATGTTATTCCTCGCTTCCCTCGCTTTCTCTTGCTTACGAAAGAAGGAAGTGTTTAGATCTCCTTCTTTTAGCCAAAGGCTATTGGATTTAAGCCACCATAATTCTTCCTCTTGTATGTTGGCATAAAAAATATCCTTATTCATATCTCTTTCCTTTTGCAGAATCCAATCTTCAATCGGTGCATGTTCTACCAAATTGTAGTGGTTTTCCAACTACTCTATATGATCTCTTTTTTTCCCCCAGAGGCTAGTAAGATTACTTTGACCATTTTCTGAGGGCTCTTTCAACATTTCAGAGTTTAGATTCCCATATAAATTAGGGGGATCCTTGAACCAATATTTTCCGTTTCTGAGTAATGAGATTCTGCACCCCTTCATATTACACCCAGGCTACATTAAATCGAAAAGGAATTGACCCATAATTTACCAGTTTATTTAACCGCAAGATAATTGGGCGAAGGTTTGAGACACCATTGGGAATGATAGAGGATCAACATTCGAGGCCTTTGAAGAGCCAACTACTATGAAACAAAAATCAATCCAATCCCACCGCTATATGAGCCTCCCCTGCTCTCTTGTTCATCCAGGTGTACTTTCCTATCTTCGGAGCCACATCAGTTAGATCTCGGTCTGAGATCAAATCTTCCATATGGTCCCTGAAGGGATCTCCGGCTAGAGATGCCCATATTTTTTATGAGGCACTGAGCATAGTGTTGAAATCGCCTCCGATTTTGCAATCTTATATCCTAATCCGCCTTCGAACCTCCTCTATGAAATCCAAAAATTGCACCTTCTGTTCATACAACATGAGTGCATACACATTAATCACCATGATTATTTCAGCGCTCATTTTAATATCTATAACTACCATTATCCAAAGTCGATGCTTCATACTCTCTACCAGAGATAAATGTGATGGGGACCATAAGGTGCAAAGACCTCCAAAGGCACCTCTAGCTTCTTGGAAAACTCCCTCACTATCTTTCCAGAAGGATCTAGCTAATTAACGAACCTCCTATTCCTTCATTTTCGTCTCTTGTAGAGATTATTGTTTTATCATGTCTTTTTCAAACAGGGACTTTGCAGGGCTCCCCAGACCCCTTATATTCCATGATAATATAATCATTTTAAAATGGAGGTTTGAGATGTCCCATCATCCTTTCCACTCTTGCTTTTAGTCCCTTTGTTTTTTAAAATATCTAAATTATAAGATGATTTCCCAATTTATTATTATGTTTTGCTTACTTTTCCCTTAGGGTTTTATTTTCTAGCCTTCCCTTCTTTCTCAAGTTCTCAGTCTCATGGTTTCTTCCTTCATCTGCACAAACAAGGTTTTGATCCATATGAATCGTAAGAACCCCGACTATTTCTTTTTCCATGCTTGAAGGGCTTTGCTGGTTCACGAGTGTTTTTGGATTTGGCGATTTTTCCTTGTCTTGTGAGGTCGATATTACCACCAAATGTTTCTTTGGAGGAGTATTATCCTTCATTTTTCTCTCCTCCATCTCTTATTTCTCATCCTCACTTTGTCCATTCTCTTTGTCTTCTCCCTAAACTATCTCGTTCTCAGTCAATTCCTTCGTGTTCTCTATCACATTAAAGTGATTAGAAGAGGTTGTCGTAGTATAGTTTCCTTTGCTTGTTTGAGGTTTAGATCCAGTTGCAGAACCCTTTTTAACTTTTCGACATTGAGTCTTCCATTTCTCTTTAGCTTGAGGGGGTTTCTCAGAACCATTGGGAGGAGGGTTCTTCGAACAATCATGAGAAAAATGATTGTATTCATGGAAGTGACGACACTTGAAGGGGATTTTTTCATAATCCAAAATATGCCTTTGGCTCCATTCCCCCAGGGTTAAATTTACTTCTGTTGGAAGTCATTTTTCTAGGTCCACCTCCACAAAAATATTTGCACAAGAAAAATGTGACCCCCTTAGTGCAACTTTATCAATGTATTTCTCTCCCCCATTTCCAATCACCCTGACGCAATCATCACTCCAACATGACAAAGGAAGGCAAGGTAGCTTCACCCAAACCAGGATAGTTGTAGGAGCATCCTCATCCAATTTGAAATCAGGAGTCCACTTGTTTAGATACATATCCCTTGAACCAAGAAAATAAGGGCCATTGTAGAAAATCACATCCTTTTCCTCTCTAAGCTCGAAAAAAAACGTGAAAAAAACATTTCCTACAACGAACATTGCAATGTTACCTTTAATTTTGGCCCTCCAAGTATTCTTAATCCATGATTCAATCGATATTGGCAAGGGCCACATGCCCGTGGACTTTCCAATCAGTGCACGTTCAGAGTAAGCCATGGTTGTACACTTTTCCCCAATCGACAACAATATATCTCAAACTTCCTCATTTATTTTCATGAATTTCAACTAGTGGTAAGCATATTTTTGACATTTTGGCAGGGAGGATACCAGAGCTTGGAATGTCGCAACCTCTTCTTCCAACAAGATGGGGGGAGGGGGAGAATCCCCCTCCGTAGGCGCCATCTAAGTTAGGGTTTTTGCAGAGGTTCAAAGTGTTCGAGTGGGAGAGTTTTTATATGTTCAAAAAAAGAAAAAAGAAAAAAAAAAGCAAACATCTTTGGACGAAAAACAAGAAGAGGAATAAGAAAAATTAAAAAATGGTTAAATAATCAACATTTCAAAAAATTGTGCATACTTAGGACATAAGAAAATTTAAAGTGTCAAAAATATGCCCCAAAAAAAAAAAAAAGATGCATCAATGCTTTTCAAAACCCGCATGAAAAATAACCAACATTTTAAAAAAAATTAAAAAATTGTACTTAATACATAAGAAAATTTAAAGTTTCAAAAATAAGCCTAAAAAAGGATTGATGTTGCATCAACACTTTCCAAAATTGGCATGAAAATCACTAACATTTAAAAAAAGACGTGCATACTTAATACATAAGAAAATTTAAAGTGTGAAAAATATGCTCCAAAGAAAATGTGTATTCTGAATCAACACTTTGCAAAATAATATGATTTTTTTGCAACCTATAAAAAAGTGAGAACTCACTTTAGTTCTTGTTAAGTTTGTAACTTTGTTTAGTCTAGGTCTATCAAAATGTAAAAACTAGCGATGCTACATTCATAACTAATAACATAAGCTTAGCTACTGAAATTAAAAGACATAAGCCAAAAATGCTATAGAGACATCAAGTATCTAATGAAGTGACTAGGGGCGAATCCTGGGCATTGGTCCCTATTAGGGCTGGAGGTTTTGGGTCACATTGGAGATGGACTTCTATGTGAGCTAGTTGAACATCCATATTGAGTAGATAAGAGAAATGGTGGCATTTAACTCATTAAATTTCATTAAGAAAGGAGATGATGTCGTTGCAGTCCTTACGATTTTCCTTTAGGACCTTGCCCAAGTGATCCAAAAAAAATTGTGAATACTTTCTTAAAAAAAATCTTCATTTGCAAGACCTTTTACTAACACTTATATTTGTATGTGAAAAATGAACAATACATTCTTTAAACAATACTTCACCAATCCATCAACATAAACAAGAAGCAAATAACTATGAAGCAATCACAACACAAGGCGTGATAAAGGAGTTCATTCAATGTGGACTACATCTTTGGGCCCTGGGTCAAGAGTGGGGATGCCACTTCATTAGTCTCAAAAAAATATAATGAGTACATGGAAGATCTTTGTCAACACAAGGACAGATCTCATCTTGAGTGACAATGTCTCTCCTACTAATCAGGAGATCATGTACATAGTTCAAAAATGCTCAAAAATGAAAGTGCTAAAAAATGTTTGCAACCTGAGCGACCGAAAAGGTCTCATCATTATGATTCTGGTGCTGTGAACGGTTCATAAAACAGAGGTCGTATACAAAAGTTATGAAGGTTTGAAAAGTCCAGTAAACTCCAAAAACTAGACCTTTGACTCAGTTTGACTTTACATAGAAATTTGTAAAAAAAATGTTTTTTGCAAAAAAAATGGTGTTAAGGTTATTTCTGCCTATCAGAGGGCGCCACGTGGCCTACCCGGAGGCTACCACGTGGCCCTAGGCTAGAGGTTGAGGGCATGAGTAAATTTTTTTGAGTCTACAGGGATCAAACCTGAGACGCACCAAACGCATGCAGGGGCGCCCAACCGGTCAGGTTGTGCATTAGACCTTGCTTACAAAGGGCGACAGTTTGAATTTCAAACGAAAACAAAATACGCACCAATGGCAAGGGGGCCATTCCCTAAGGGCCAGCCCCCACTTGAGGAGACCTCCCCACCACAACCAGATGCTAAAACCTCCGGCGGTTAACCTTATCTGGATAGTTCACGGGTCATGTGACCATGACCACTGTTATGTAACATTTATTCCGACGATTAATGCGAGTGGTCAACACAGCGGCGGGTAGGATGGAGCATGTTCACATGGTAGCTTCAATGTTTAATGCGAGTGGATATTGTTAAAATGGCTTTGGAACCGTGTGGGTCAGGGTTCCGCCCACCTTATGCAAATTTCTAAATGTTTGTTTCCATAGAGGGTCGTGTGACCACTCCTTGCCTGGAATTTAATGCCAGCCTAATTGTCCGGCGGATTTGGAGAGCGCGACCCTAGATTTGGGGCATTTTCATTAAATTAACTCCAGTTAACTAACAGTCTCCGCATTTAGTGGAGTGTTTTGAGGGATATTGGACAGTTTACTGTTTTGGCCATAAATCCTTGGATTTTCGACCAATTTTGATGCATGGATAGTCAATTTTTGGTATTCTCGACATTTTGAACACATTAGCATAGGTTTCAAAGCCATCATAGGTAATATTGTGCAAGTTTAGCTTCGGGAAAGGTCAAGGAGCCACTAGGGCCACTAGGGTGTTTTTAGTGTATTGGGCATCAATTCTTTGTTTTTTGCAAATGAATAGTCATTCCTGACTAATTAAAGCATTACGAAGCTATTTTTATAGAGAGAAAAACCATTTGAGGCTTTATTCCACATGTAATTACCATTTTTGAGCAATAATTTATGAGGGATATGCCATTGGGAGTTAGACCAGTAGATGTAGCCCAGGAGGGGTGAACTGCTTCATCAAATTTGTTGAGTACTGTTAGATGTGATGTTTAATTCTCTGTTATTTACTGTTGTACAATGTTTTATAAGAAATTTACATGCTTTAACCTCACACATAAATCTGTTTAACTAAGTTCAAACCATTTGTTTTACCTGCAAACTTCAGAGAACCTTATGCACACATTTTAATTACTGTTTGGATACTTAGCACAACAGAACTAATACATTCCATTCAGATCAAGTTGGTATCAGAGCTAGAGTTTTACTCTCTGTATTATTATTGTGCAAAGTTTGTTTAACTGTTTGCAAGGGTTTTCATGCTTACTACGCTGAAGCTTAAGAGAGGATAAGGTCAATGGGTAAAGACTTTAAGTAATCCATAGCCAAGGAGGGAAAGAGTGCCATTATCTCCACCTTCAATTTCACCTCAAAGAGAAGCAGAAGAAGCCATAAGCATGAATTTAGGAGAAGGACAAATTCCTGAAGAAGTTGATCCCAAGGAGGAAGAAAGAGTGTTTAGAAAAGCATTCCTTGACTTGACTGAAATGGTGAGAGTTCTTTATCAAGAACGAAATGAAAAACTTGAAGGAGAAGGGTCCAAACTTCACAAGGAAGGAGAGGGATCGTCAGGAGGCCATAATGATGAGGACAAATCCAAGAAGGGTAATAGAGGAAATGGAGACAGTGGAGAGTCACCATCATCACCCTCATCTTCATCTTCATCTTCATCAACCTCTACATCATATTCAATGCATCATTCTCACAAAGTCAAGAACACGGGTAAAAGTCCTTTTCTTAAACTTGATGTTAAGTTTGAATTGCCAAAGTTTGATGGTGAAGTTAATGCAGAAAAGCTAGATAATTTGATTAGGCAATTAGAGGTCTATTTGAGAATTCAAAATTTTCATGACGACGAAACCAAAATCCAATTAGCTTCATTGAGAATGGAAGGTGCAGCTCTTGTTTGGTGGGAATCCAAGACAAAGGAGGAGATCAAAAAATATGGTAAGATTATCTTATCATGGACTGCTTTGCAATAAAACAACAGTTTTATCCATTAGCTCACATGCAGAAAGTCATAATGGACTGGAAAAATTTTAAACAATTGAAAGGAAAAAATGTTCAAGTTTATACCCAAGAATTTAGAAGAAGAGCTCTTTTACTAGGAATAGATTTGCATAGCCATGACACTTTACTCAAGTATATAGGAGGTTTTCATACTTACCTAAGACATACCATTCTCATGTTTAACCCTACAAGCTTAGACGAGGTTTGTGTTCAAGCCACACATTTAGAGGCAAGGGGAAAACAAAACTTGGATGGGAATGAGGAAAGTGAGTTTAAAGGCAAATGGAAGAAAAAGAGAAATGAAAATTCTAGAAAAAAAAAGGGAAAATTTTTCTACAAACGTTGTTCTGAAACAAGCCATGATGAGGACCATTGTTGGAAACTTCATCTAGAGTTGAAACCAGAAAGTTTTAAAGCCAAAGATAAAGCCAAGGAGAAAGGCAAGACAGTTGCAATAGTTGAACAAGACCTAGTGTCAGAATCAGGAGATGAAAAAAAAATCATAGCAATGGCACTAAATAAATTGAAGGGGAAAGAGATTGTAAATACACCAAGTTCTAGTATTTCTAATTGTCACGTAGAAGCTCCAAGTGAAGAAAAGCGAATTGAACTGTTTCATGTGAGGGTCATTTCCAAACATACCAAGGTTGACACATTTTTTGACAGTGGGTCGCAAGCGAACCTTATTTCTGAAGATTTAGTCAAGAAACTAAATCTTGAAACCATTCCACATTCGAAACCATATCCTCTTGGATGGATTTGTAAGGATGCAAATTTACAGGTTTCAAAGAAGTGCATGTTGCGCTTTGCAATAACAACACATTTTATTGACACGATTGAATTAGATGTTGTTCTGCTTGATATTATAGGTGTGGTTTTGGGCAGTCCTTACTTGCATGACAGGAAAGCTATCTTCCATCGCCATGAGAACAAGTATCATTTATTCAAGGATGGCAAGGAGTACATTGTGAGAGCTCATCGCAAAAAAATAGACTCTTCTTTAGTGAATGCAGGGTAGATGAATAGGCTCTTCAATGCAAGTCAAAACTTGACATTGATGATGATTAAACAAAGGGAAGTTGTATATAATCCTTTTCATGTAAATGTTGATGTAAATAATGAGTTGTTTCAGTCTGAAAGCAGGTTGTCTTTGAAAGAATATGACAAGCAGATGCATTTTCAGTGGATTAAGATTGGAAGAGTGGGGATACAGTCTCCTCATCTTCATGTTCAGTAGTCCATAGAGATTTTGGGGTCCAAAAACTTCATAGTAGGGAGGTGTGATCAGGAGATCATGTCCATAGTTAAAAAATGCTCAAAAATGAAAGTGCTCAAAAATGTTTTTAACCTGAGCGAACAGAAAGGCCTCGTCGCTGCGATTTTGGCGTCGTGAACAGTTTGCAAAATAGAGGTTGTATGCAGAAGTTATGAAGGTTTGAAAAGCCCAGTAAACTCAAAAAACTGGACCTTTGACTCAGTTTGACTTTACATAGAAATTTTGTAAAAAAATATGTTTTTTGCAAAAAAATTGGTATTAAGGTTATTTCGGCCTATCAAAGGGCGGCACGTGGCCTGCCCGGAGGCTACCAGGTGGCCCCAGGCCAGAGGTTGAAGGCATATGTAAATTTTTTTGAGTCTACGGGGATCGAACACGAGACTCACCAAACGCGTGCAGGGGCGCCCAACCAGTCGGGCTGTGCATTAGACCTTGTTTACAAAGGGTGATAGTTTGAATTTCAAACGAAAACAAAATACGCGCCGGTGGCAAGGGGGCCAACCCCCACTTTATGTGACCTCCCCACCACGACCAAATGCTAAAACCTCCGGCGGTTAACCTTATCCGCACAGTTCACGGGTCATGTGACCACGACGACTGTTATGTAACATTTATTCCGACGGTTAATGCAAGCGGTCAACATGTCGGTGGGTGGGGTGGAGCATGTTCACATGGCAGCTTCAACGTTTAATGTGAGCAGATATTGGAACCATGTGGGTCGGGGTTCCACCCACCTTATGCGGATTTCTAAACGTTTGTTTCAGCGGAGGATCACAGGACCACTCCCTACCTGGAATTTAATGCCAGCCTAACCGAATGGCGGATTTGGAGAGCGCGCCCTCAGATTTGGGGCATTTTCATTAAATTAACTCCAGTTAACTAACATTATCCACATTTAGTGGAGTTTTTTTAGGGATATTGGGCAGTTTACTGTTTTGGCCATAACTCCTTGGATTTTCGACCAATTTTGATGCATAGATAGTCAATTTTTGGTATTATCAGAATTTTGAACACATTGGCACAGGTTTCAGAGCCATCAGAAGTAATATTGTGCAAGTTTAGCTTCGGGAAAGGTTAAGGAGCCACTAGGGCCACTAGGGTGTTTTCAGTGTATTGGGCATCCATTCTCTGTTTTCTGAAAATGAATAATTTATGACTAATTCAAGCATTTTGAAGCTGTTTTTACAGATATCATAGCCATTTGAGGCTTTATTTCAGATGTACTTACCATTTTTGAGCAATAAGATATGAGGGATATGCCATTGGGAGTTGGACCAGCAGATGTAGCCCAGGAGGGGTGAACTGCTTCATCAAATTTGCTGAGTACTATTACATGTGATGTTTAATTCTATGTTATTTACTGTTGTACAGTGTTTTATAAGCAATTTACAAGCTTTAACCTCACACATAAATATGTTTAACTAATTTCAAACCATTTGTTTCACTTACAAACTTCAAAGAACCTTATGTACACATTTTAATTATTGTTTGGATACTTAGCACAACGAAACTAATACATTCCAATCAGATCACCTACAAAGAGACATTCTCCTACAAAGAACTCTCACCCACGAAGACTTCTCCTTCAACAAGACAGAAATGATTTCTGACAAAAGTGGCATAAATGGACACTGTCGCGTAAGTGGAAATTGGTCCTCTTGAATCTGTTGATTAGATTCAAATCATACTCATCATCATCATAATTGTCTCGAATTTCTGAGACCAATGGTTGTGAACATGGTTACTTTTTTATGAAGTGTCAACATGGACATATTTCAGCATTGCACCATCTCAATTTTTATGCAAAGGCTAAATGATGAATTCCCTGCAAGGATTCAGATCTTGTTTCCTTGTTGAAACATACAACAATCACCAAAACCCGCAACATACATCCATCCTTTCGTCGAAAGAAAAACAAGTAAAGTGGCTAAAATGCATCATTATACCTCCACGATGCCTTGAAAATCGATTGCTCAAATGCCAAAATGGTCTGCATTATCACAATCCTTACGAAACATTGGTTCAGATGAGTATAAAATTGATCCCATTCTAACACCTGCAAATATGGGCCTGTAGGGAATCTAAAAGATTTTGCACATCATCAAAATATTCTCTACGTAAGGGTTCCACTAGTCGTGGTTTCGCCTCCAGTTCATGGTTCCACGGTGCTATGGTTCAACATGGTTCCTCCTGGCGCTTCTCTGCCTATTGAGTGAAATGAGAAGGTTTTAAATAAATTTGGGTTGCATACTCTACAAAGTCCGCCCACGTGGCATAATGGTTGGTATAATACAAGTTAAGTTGTCTAGTTTCGCAAGGACCAGGTTTAAACCCTGGCCACTATGCATTTTTGGTTTGTCGTTTTATTTAAAAGGGGCTGCTAGTGGCAGGACGACGACCGGTGTGAGTTTGAATTCTGTTGGCCCTCGTATTAAATGGTGTGGTCATTTGGCGGGGTTAGACCCCTGGGCCCCGACCCTTTTAATATTATTTTTAAACAACAGTTGGTGAGGTTGGTGGCCCGCTAACCTAAATTAATATTTTATTAGTATTTTTAGTTTCAAATAAAAATCGTCTGCCAAATTTGGTTAGGGGTCAATGGAAAAATTAAACCTTTGACAAAAATTGATCACCATGAAACTGAATTTGTTGTGTGGTCTGCTGCCACCATATTTTGCGTGACTGCCAAAATTAGCTATGCTCCAAATTTATCTAGTGACAAAAATCATGCTTCTTTGACTTGAAACTTTGGCTGATAATAACTCCCTCATACGAAGTCAGATTGAGGTGTCATGCAGATCATTGGAATCAAGACAACGAGCTCTTCAATCTAGCCCTAATTTCGGTGAGATCTGAAGAATTCGATATTTTAGCTTCTCTAGAGCCACCTGAATCACTAAGAATGTCTTCATTTACCAGTGGAGGGTAAACATAGTTAAGATATTGGTTTTGTCTTCACCTGGTAGACCTAGGGTTAGGAAGCTAATTGGCTAATTCTATTTTGATTTTGAAATTAGGGTGAGCTTATTGGTCATTAGTGGTCAAGGCTTCAAGTTGGAAGATTACTTTGGGGGAGGGGGGGGGGGGTGGTTGAGGAGTGGAAAATAGTTGCAACATTTCGTGCTTGGGATTGAGCTCGAGGCCGACCTTAATGGCCTTTAATACTTGACCCTTGGCAACGATTTAAACTTTGGTGGGGCATGGTATGCCAGGTCACAACATTCCAGAATGAGGAAAACCCCCAAAAGACAAAGAAACCGAGAAGACCGTAAGATAGAATACATAGTGACAAAATTGCCCAATAAATATTTAACTGTCAAGGAGGTTTGTCATGAACTCTAACAAGATGAGGCAATATTTTAATGGATATGGAGGGACTCTTGACAGGGTATGATAACCATAAAAAACCAAAAACACCAATATTAGTGCGCACAACCAAGGCACTTTGAAGACTATAAAGTATTTGATGAAGTGGCTAGGGGCAGATCTTAGGCATTGTTACATGTTGGGGTAGAGCTTTTAGGTCACATTGGAGATGGCCTTCTATGTGAGTTGGTCAAGTTTCCAAATTGACGAGATAAGAGCACCGATGGCGTTGAACTCGCTAAATTTAATTAAGAAAGGAGATGAATTCGTTGTGGTCATTATGATTTTCCTTGCCCATGAATGTCTTCATTTATTACTAGAGGGTAATAGAGTTAAGATATTGGCTTCGTCTTCCCCTGGTATGCCCAAGGTTAGGAGCCCAATTAGCTAATTTAGCTTAGATTCGAAATTAGAGTAAGCTTAGCAGTCATTAGTGGTCAAGGCTTCAAGTTGGTGGATTTCCTTGGGGGGGGGGTGTGAAGGAGTGGAAAATAGCTGCAGTATTTTCCACTTGGGATTGAGCTCGAGGCTGACCTTAACAACCTCTACCACTCAACCCTCGATGATAACATATTCTTTGGTGGGGCAAGGCATGTTAGGTTATAACAAACCATAGTGAGGAAAACCCCCAAAAGACAAAGAATTCGAGAAGATCGTAAGATAGATTACAAGGTAACAAGGTTACCCAATAAAGAATTAATTGCTAGGGAGATTTGTAGAAAACTCTAACAAGATGAGACAATATTTTAAAGGAGATAGAGGGACTCTCGACAGGGTTTAACAATGATAAGAAACCAAAAACACCAATATCAGTGCACACAACCAAGGCACTTTAAAAACTATGAACTAACATCCATAAAAAAAAAGTTATAAAATTCGAAGAGTGAAGGAGTTGTAGAGGTTGGACATAGAATGGATTACCGAGAAATGGTTAGCCCACCAGGCTTGGAAATGCTTTAGGTCGAGGACACGCCTTTGCTGGGCACCTCCCCCCTTTCTTGAGCTTTTGTCGTAACCACCACTAATGTCCTAGGGGTTGCCTCCTTAGTCGCCATCATTCTACTCCTCTCATGGATGTTCGACACCGGGTGCATGCATTGAAGGCCAATGTCCTCAGAGTCAGGACCACCCTGTAAAACAACTCTCATAGAGCCATATCCATAGGAGAGAGCTTTCCCCTGAACTAGAGTTGAATCACAAGAATTTCCGCATGACACAGGACCATAACAGTTGGAGTGAAGCTCCATAAAGCATGCATCGCAGGGGAAATATCCTGCCTATGCCTGGGGAATGTTGTAGGCACAACAAAAGAATATGGAGTTGGGGTTACTTAGCCAGGTGCTGGCATACATAGAAGAAGTTTCCATATGACTGTGAAGGGAATGGATACCAATTAACATGTGTGATTGCATGGGGTGAGATAGCCATACCATCCCTACTCTTAAATGCGATGGGAGGTGGCGAGGTGGCAGGCTCCCCTCCTCCTCCATTAATGCAAATTCCACCACCCCAAAGAGGATGCATAAGCAAATTTGTCATCGTGATTTGGCACATATATTGTGTTTAAGAGTAAAGTGTGGAATGGGAAAGAAAAAATGTCAGGAATGTGGTTTCAAAGAAGACAACCTTCTAATGAGAAGAAGAGGCATTAAATTTTTTATCATCCTGGCATCGAGTTATTTTCCTGCAGGGATTCCCTTATAATATCGTCACTGCAATAGAGTTTTCTTTTGTAAATCAACATTCTATTCATTCTTCCAAAAAGAGGTACATCAGTAGAAAAGCACAGGTAGTCTCACCCCGACCAGGTTTGTTGACTACCGCTATTAGCATATGACAATGAAACAGGAAAAACATCAAGATACACAATCCAAAACTCAAGAGGCCATAAGCACCAGTAAACACATAAGACAAATAAAACACTTGTAACCATGCTAATCGTCGAAAGTGATGAAGGTTGGGTTATCCAGAGCTGTTCTTGGAGGAGGAGGAGGACATAATGAGCATTGAACGTGCTCCTCTAAATGGGCCATCCAATCCTTGAGCTTCTCTACTTTCTCAGATAGCAAGTTCCGACCTCGCCAAATCACCACTACACGCTCCCGGACATGGCACTGGAAATAATGCATTTTGTTCAGAGTAGCAATTAGATATGCATGTTCCTCCTGCCGCACCCGCTTCGAGGTTCCCATGCATTCAAATCCTTACACCGCTCCACACAACAACTTTGCAGCTGCCCTCGTCCCCCATGACGTGCCATCCCCTGTCTCCTTAAACCACCATGACGAACTGACCCACCACTCTGCTGACATGGAGAGGTGCGATTCCCATGAATCGTCGCTAAGCCACCACGACTTCCACCTCGAGCTGCAGACCCCGCACGACCAGAACGCCCCACCCTACCACCACCTTGACCACCTGCGACCATCTGACCCGAGCGATTGCCATTGCTGCCGCCCTGCTCCGAGCCAACGGTATTGGTCGCCACTTCTAACTGAGAGAGAGACGCGCCACCCCCCGAGCTGCCCAATTTGGGCTTAATTTAAGAGGAGGAGCGGCCCAAGCAAGGAACCAGACGCATGATTATCAACTCTACACTGCACATACAAGCAAAGGCAAACCCCCCGAGAACCTTCCCAAACTGTAACTGTCCACAGGGAGAAACACATCGCCTGCACTGGCGTGACCACCACCAACCAACCCAAAGTGAACGCGAAGAACCAGGATTCTACACCAGCCACAGACAAAACACCGTCCCACTTCCAGAGATGAACCCACCTTAGCCAAACTGCCTAGAATCCAATATATCCGCTCCTCAAACACCAGCAAGTGTTGTAGGAGCCCAAGAAGGGGCCGACATTGACTACAATTCCGCCCTCTTTTCAGAACAAAAGGGTTACCACCCGACCCGAATAGGACCAACGAAGCACACACATAACTAGAAGGATGAGACATTTCCTATATGCAAAAACCCTGACTCGAATACCAAACATGCAATTGACAATAATGCCCACCTGAAAGCGGAGGAGGGAATGCTGACGGCGAGGGCGCCACCTCTCCTAGACGGGGTACCCACTGAAGCATCTTCCTCTCTGCATAGGGCTCACACTACAGACTCCATAGCTCATCCAAATGCGGAATGATTGACAACATACCTCGCCACCCTCCATAAAAATCCAACGAACGCCACCACCCGCGAGAACCGAGACAATGAAATTTCACACATACTGTATTAATCCCTCCCGTACACAAGGTATGTTGAGAGGATGAGGAGACCGATCCACCCACCTGTGACCACACACTTAACATGAGTGCCCATGCATTCCCTTGGGAACGTCATCTACCCTGTTAATCACCCCATCGGGAAGTCACTGTAATAAAGTTTAACCACCAAGTAAAATGGGAAATGTGTATATATATATATATATATATATATATATATATATATATATATATATATATATATATATATATTTATTTATTTAATATTTTTACGTAAGGTAATTTTCAACAACTTTAAAATAGTTTTTTTTTTTTAAATAAACAAATAATTTTAACATGAATAATATTTATATAAATTCATTTTTTTAATAGTCATTACTAAAATTAATATTTATAAACAACTCAATTTATACTTAAAACTACTACTTTTAATAAAATTATGTACCAACATCTAAACGAAGGTTGAGTGGTCATTATTTAATTGATTCGGAAGCAAGGTTGCATTTTCCACACTTGTTTTTAACTCTCAATGAAACATTTGATTCCTTATAATAAGACTTAAAAAAATATAAGCACATAAATTACCGATTCCCATAACTTAAAAAAAATATATTATATATATATGTAAAAAAAAATGTTCGGTCTGCTGAGGCATACAATGCTTGTATTTTACGTTGTTGTTGGTCGTAGACCCAACAACTAGCCCATCGACGATTCCCCTCTCTCTGGTGGAAGTTTCCTTATTTCACGGTCAAAGAATATCTGGCATTTAGACGGGAAAACTACTCTACTTGTTCCATACTTTTCTGCTTTGAATTGCCCCGTAGAATCTTCGAACGAGTGACAACGAGCGACGGAATTCGGAAATTCCTGTCGAGGTAACCACGGGTCGCTTAAGGCGGCAGATGCCGGAAAATCCCTTTTTTTTTTTTTTTCTCCTGATCGACAACCGGAACGTTGTCGTGAGAACTCATCCATTCTCCATTGCCATTTTGCAGAGGGTTTTATGCTCGGAATTGAAGTAATTGTGAGGGTTTAGTGTTGATTGAGGGTTTAACGGGGTCCAATCCAGCCGATAATCGCAGTTATTCAAGATGTTTAACAAGCTCTTCAAAAAGCCGAAGGAGGAAACTTCGGCTCTTGCCACTATAGACAAGCTCAATGAGGTATGTAGCTTTCTTTAATGTCTCCTCTCTTCTTTATTGAATTTTTCAATTGCTTCTTCATACATGGTGCAATGTAATTTTATGGTTAATTTGGGCAATAACGTAATCTGGGAAGTTAATTACTCGATCCGATGGAAATCAGTAAAATCCCGTTAATTTTTCTTTACGGAATGGATATAAAAAGAAGGAAGAAGTGTGTGTTGCAGATGGGTTCCTTTTAGATTTCTGGATGTCTTAGATTTCTTGCTTCATTGCCCAGCATTTTGGTTCGCAGCCAATGGATTGTCGTTTATTCAATGGAATCAAGATCCTTCCCCTCTGGTCCTTTAATATGGAATTACGTTTACAAACATTAAGTCTAAGGTCCGTCGTGAATTGTAAAGGTTTGATAAGTTTCTGCATCCCTTTGTTATTTAGATCGAAGGTGTTAAGGGTTACAGGCATGTAAGTGCCAGTAGCTTGAAGTATTTGATGACTATGGGAATTGAAGTAGTGGCTTGTAAGCAAACCGTGCAGACCTCTCAAGCTATTGTGAGATGAACAGGTGTGTCTAATCAGGATGGAGTTATGTTTGAGTTCTCAACATTGCCAGCCCAAATGAAAAATAAAAATGATGAGATGTGCTTAGAAAAATTGAAGGCTACGCCTTTGACTATCGTCGTGGCATCTATATAAATTCCCTCCCAGGGCTCATCAGATTTTATCCTTTTCCAATACTCGCCTCTGTTCTATTTCAGTACATTTTTTGCTTGATGAATGTAAATTGAATTTCTGATAAATTCTTGGAAAGGCCATGGGAGGAAATGCTTGATTTTTACCTGTTTAGTTTGTTTTCAATAATAATGCCGAAGGTAAATGTCGCTGGAGGATGGCATGTATGCTTAACCCCAAGGGACATTGGTGGATTTGACCTCCTTGGCCATTACAACTTTGGCATGGCAAGTCAAACCACTTGAGCTAACCCTTGGGGCTATATATGTGTGTATGTATATTTTACAAATGGTAAAAATTGTAACTTTTATTTTGAGATAAATAAAAAAGTTACATTTTGAAGATTGCATAAATCACCATGCCCTCAAAATAGGTGGAAAACATGTCATTTCTTCTAAAAGGAGGAACATATAAACATCCTCTCTATATTATTGGCAGGCACACTGTACAGTCTTACAGGGAAGATATTCTGAAAAAAATTCAGTTCCTGTAAATGCCATTCTTCAGTTTAAAAGAAATAAAACATAGGAGGAAAACACTATTGTAAACATAAAGGCCATCAAGAAACAGTTATTTTCTCTGACTTTGCATGAGCATTGCAATAATATGAGGGGGGAATACTTTGATGTGCAGCCATCATCATGTGAGAAAAAACGCAGAAAACCTCATGGGGAAACACAAGGGATGCTTCCCAACATTTGTGGATGGCATCTCTATAAACCCATCCTGTGAGACAGCTGGTTGAGCTAACTCCTTTGGCCATCTGTCAATCTATCTACACACACGTGTACTCCATGTGTCTCATTTCAGGGTTCTATGTGTCCTGTACTGGATACTCGAATTGGGAATCCTTGTATCTCTGTGTCAGATGTCTTAGGCTGTAAGAGCTTCTGGATTACAGTTCAAATTCCTTGGTATGATTGACGGGGCTAAACAATTATGATTATTTGATCTATTGTAAGATGAGCAAATTTCCATTTATAAAGAATTTGAAAAGAATCGACACAAGTTTTTTGATTTACTCGAAGCAGGAGGGCATCATAATGTGTATTGACCATGTCCCAATGGAAGAAAAGTTCAATTTAGTCCAACATTGAGAATTCAATTGAAAAAGCATTATTCAATATAGTCGTGTAGATGGTTGGCAGTTTAAAGGAGCTAATATTGAGTGTGAACATTTGCGCCATGTTTCGAGATTGTTATTAATTGACAAGCGTAAGTGTCATTTGAGAAGAATTTCAACTTGGGATGATTTTTAAATGAAAGTGTTGGTCTCAGGAGTTTATTAAACAAGAAAGGAATATACGAGAAACTGAATGAAAACTGAATCACATAATTTGTGGCTAATCTGAGAGGGATCCGAGCTGTGTATAAGCTGTTGAAGGAAAACAGTACCAAGGCTGCTGGAGGAGGCTGCTTCATGATTGAGATTTGACCACAGAAGCGACTGCTGATCTGCACAAGCAAACGGTAAATTTGAAGCCAAGATCTCAGTATAGAAAGTCAAAGTTCATTCTCCTCTAACATGACCATATTTTTCTCTGAGACACGAGTTAAAATTATTCTTGTGTTTGTTCATCAAAGTTGAGGGGCAGACTGAAGTAAATGATTTAGAAGAATTGCAGTGTTTTGTAATTGGGTCATTATCCCTGGTATAGGAGCCCAAAAGTTTTGTTCTTTCTTTTATTGTTAAGGGTGGCAAGGTGGTGCTAGGGAAGAAAGTTGTAGCTTCCTTCAAGAGGTTGTCGCCTCCTTCCAGTGGGAGCTGGTAAACATGGGGTTGTATGTTGAGATTGGTAGCTTGGGAAGTACTCCAAGCCATAGGGTTCGGGGTTTTGGAGGAAGGAGCACCACAAAAGTGGTTTGTGGGTTTAGAACCCAAGGTGTGTGATTTGCACCCAAGCTTGTGGGTGTTAAGTAAACACAAGATTTACGTGGTAAAACCTTGACAGTGTGTCAAGGAAACCTCCATGGGGCAAGGGATTGGAAACTTATTATTCAAAGATAATTCTCCATCATACAAGCTTCTCGGGCCATCCCAATTAATATGGGCTTCTTGTTGAATTTGGACAACTAGGTCCAAACTCCATCTTGTGATGCTCAGATGAAGATTCCAATATTTGTATTGGATTCCTCTTTCAGAGAGGTGTAAAATCGATATAAAATTGATTTTAATCTGATGAGCAGAAAATTTATTTTGAATTTATTATTTAT
This sequence comes from Pinus albicaulis, assembly GCA_034641835.2. Classification (NCBI taxonomy): domain Eukaryota; kingdom Viridiplantae; phylum Streptophyta; class Pinopsida; order Pinales; family Pinaceae; genus Pinus; species Pinus albicaulis. The sequence continues at coordinate 856,666,128 of CM076573.1, forward strand.
AATAAATTTAAGTGCAGGTCGGCCTTAAGGTTTTACACCCCCAGCAGATGTGTCACACACCTCAATGATGGATATAAATATAGTCAACGTTGGAGAGCATTTCACTCACTCAACATCACACATCTTCTCCTCTGATTATATACGAGCATCTGAGAAGCAGTTTCATCTCCACGTGAGAAGGAGGACGAAATCTACTGCAGCAAAAAGGACGAAATTTACTGCAGCAAATTTTCTGCAGTTAGGGTTTTTGGGCAAGTTTGACCAGTGTTGACTTTGGTCAATGCATGGTCTGAATTAGCTGAAATTTGGTGGAGAGTTCAATTTTTGAAGGCCGTACTCATTGGCACAAAAATCGAGGTCAAAAGGTTGACCAAAGTTGGAGCTGCGTTGACTTTATTGTTGCTGCCCTACGTTGACTTTTTTCTGGACTGCGTTGACTTTTCTGGGGTTGACTTTGAGTTGACTGAGTGACTGATTTGAGGACTGTTGTGACACATTCTGGGTTGGCCGACCAAGAAGACTTTGCTGGTTGAAGCATCCTGCTAACCGCCGTAACACACCAACACATTCTCGTGTTTCTGGTTTGTCTTCTATAGATACACTGGTATGTTCTAACTTCTATCAGCATTTTTACTTAATTGTTTATGTGATTGCTGTTATAAAAGTAAAGTTGCATCAAGCAGAGAACATCTACAAAAATTTACATGGTATCAGAGGTGAGGTGAAGACAAGCCCTAACTTATAGCAATCACCAAAAGAGAAAAATGAGTTCCACAAGTTATGGCTTCAAGGAGGATGACAAGCTGACTGGAAGGGATGACTTCCATGCTTGGAAGATGATATTAAATCTCAAATTGGAAGACCATGATCTCATGGACTATGTACTGGGTAAGATACAAGAACCTCCATCCACTGCTACTGCTGCTGCTAAAACCAAGTATAAGAAGGGGGAGATCAAAGCAAAGCTAATGATCAGGGAATCCATACATAAAAGTCTGGTTGCCTACATATCTGAGCTAGGCACATCCAAAGAGATGTATGATAAGCTAATACAAATGTTCAAAGTAAACAATGCAAACCAGGTGCTATTCTTCAAGAATCAATTGAAGAATCTGAAGAAAGGCAGGGATGAGTCTGTCCAAACATACTTTTTGAAACTGACCGAGATCAGGAACAATCTGCTGGCTATTGGGGAGACAATAGCTGATCGTGAGATGGTACTCACCGCACTTGGAGGGCTCCCATATGAATGGCAAGTATTCAACACTACCATTCTCAATAATAACACAATTCCTAACTTTGACGAGCTATTGTCAAGATGCATGCAAGAAGAGACAAGAATGAAGGAATACGAAAATGACAGAAATGCTGCCTACGCTGCTCATTCTAGAAAGAAGAACTCTGGTGGTCCTAAGAACAAAGGAAGAGCAAGGGCCCAAGGAAAGAAGGGAAAGTGTTTCACTTGTCATAGGCCTGGTCACTATGCTAGAGAATGTCCTTTCAAGAAGGATTCTCCCGATAGTGATGACAACAACAACAATCGAAGGAATGGAAATCAAAGAAACGACAGGTCCAAAGGAAAGAGGAAGGCTCCCTCTGGCGGAAATAATCAACCTTTCAAAAGGTCTAGAAACTCCAGGTATGAGGAGTCAAATGTTGTTGATAAAAGAAATGAATACATTCTTGTATCTGCCCTCTCTGCTGCATCCCCGCCCGACACTATGGATGTCTGGCTGATAGATAGTGGTGCCTCAAGACACATCACTGGGTTCAAGGAAGCACTCTCTGACATAGTTGAGAAGGATACTAATCTGGAAATTATCCTTGGAGATAATGCCACATATCCCGTAAAAGGGACAGGGACTGTGACCCTCCACTTGTCTCAAGGACAAGTCCTACATTTGCAAGATGTACTCTATGTACCAAAATTGAAGAAGAACCTTGTGTCTATATCAGCCATGGAAGACAAAGGTTTCAATGTGGCATTCATTGATGGAAAGGTGCGCATGTGGAAGAAGAATCTCAAGGAAGCTATCGTGATTGGTTTTAGAGTTGGAACACTCTACTAGGTTGAAGGAAGTCCACTGGGAGCTATGACATGTGATACTATCCGACAAACTGAACTATGGCACCAGAGGTTTGGACACCTTCATTACAAGGCCCTTCCCGAAGCAAGGAAGGTGGTGACAGGGATGCTCAATTTTGGAAATAATCATGAAGGTGTATGTAAGGGTTGTGCCGAAGGAAAGCATACAAGGGGACCTTTCCCCTCAAGTGTCACAAAGACATCTGATATTTTGCAACTGGTCCATTATGATCTATCTGGTATGCTACCCGTGACATCCCTGGGAGGATGTTCTTACTATATGACATTCATTGATGACTTCTCCCGCAAAACCTGGATATACTTCTTGAAGAAGAAGGATGAGGCTTTCATGTGGTTCTGTACCTTCAAAGCCTTGGTGGAAAATATGACGGGGAAGAAGATCAAGATTTTGAGGACCGACAATGGCACTGAATATGAGTCAAATGAGTTCAAGGACTTTTGCAGAGAAGCTGGCATTAAGAGGGAGACTACTACTGCCTATACTCCTGAGCAGAATGGCGTTGTTGAACGAAAGAACAAGACCATTGTGGAAGCTACCCGTGCCATGCTATGTGACTAGGGTCTACCGAAGTTTCTGTGGGGAGAAGCTGCGAATACTGCTATATACATTCAACACTGATGCCCTCATTCCACCCTGGACTCCAAAACTCCCAAAGAGGTTTTCACTGGTAAGAAACTTGACGTCTCACATTTTAGAATTTTTGGATGTCCTGTTTATTTTCATGTGCCAAAAGAAAAGAGAAGTAAGCTAGATGCTTCTGGGAAGAAAGGAATGTTTGTGGGCTACAGCGAAACTTCTAAGGCCTATAGAGTCTATGTACCTGGTCAAAGGGAAGTAGAGATATGCCATGATGTCACTTTTGACGAAGATGCTTCCCTGAAGAAAGTAGTAGATCTTCCGAGATCTGAGGAAAATCATGAAGCAAGGCCTGGAAATCAAGAAGAACCACAGGATGAGACAATGCCTGATGTTGAAGGACCAATGGACCCAATTGATCCATCTCCTTCACTGAGAAAGAGACCATCATGGCTCAGGGACACTCTCGAAGATGCAGAGGGACATGCTGCCTAGAGGGGGACATTTCGAGAAAGCAAGAAGCCGTGTTGATACCAAGGGTATCTGGTTGCCATGAGTACTATTGTACAATTTGAACCTGGATCTTTTGAGGAAGCCGTAAAGCATCAAGTATGGAAGGATGCTATGCACGAAGAATATGAGTCCATAATGAAGAATGATGTCTGGGATGTGGTTCCAAGACCGAAGGGCAAATCAGTTGTCACCGCGAAATGGCTCTACAAGATCAAGCATGGATCTGATGGAAGTGCCGAAAAGTTCAAGGCAAGATTTGTTGCCCGTGGCATCTCTCAAAAGGAAGGAATAGACTATGATGACATATTTGCACCTGTGGCACGATATACTACCATTTAATCAATCATAGCCCTTGCTGCTACGCAAGGATGGAGTCTTCATGAGATGGATGTCAAGACCGCTTTTCTGCATGGTGCAATAAAAGAAGAGGTGTATGTAGAACAACCTCTGGGGTTTGAAGTCCAGGATCGGGACACTCATGTCTGTAGGTTGAAGAAAGCCCTCTATGGGTTGAAGCAAGCACCTAGAGCTTGGTACGAGAAGATAGATAACTACTTGATGAAGCTGGGCTTCACTCGAAGTAATGCTGATCCGAACCTTTACTTCAAGGTTGTCTAGGGGAAGCCTCTCATTCTGGTGCTGTATGTGGACGACCTCTTTCTGACAAGTGCTGATCCTCTCATTCATCAATGTAAGAGGGAGCTCGCTGCTGAGTTCGAGATGAAGGACCTAGGACTGATGCACTACTTCCTAGGCCTGGAGGTCTGGCAAAGACTTGGAGAGATTTTCCTTTCTCAAGGAAAATACATTGTGAAACTTCTGGAAAGATCTGGTATGGTGGACTGCAAGTCCGTGTCAACACCAATGGAACTCAACTTCAAGAAGTTGAGTGGCAGCGCTGCTGGGCCCGTATTGGCAAATCCTACTGAGTATCGTCAACTCGTAGGGGCCTTGATGTTCTTAGTGAACACCCGTCCAGATATATGTTTTGCAGTGAACATTTTGAGTCAACAGATGGTTGAACCTCATCACCTTCACTGGGTTGGTGCCAGGAATCTTCTGAGATACCTTTGGGGCATGATAAACCATGGGCTGAGATACACTGCCGGGAGCGTGACACTCCTTGGATATACTGATGCTAATTGGGCTGGCAGTGTGGTGGATCGTAAGAGCACATCGAGATGCTACTTCAATCTTGGTTCTGCTTTGATTTCATGGATGAGCAGGAAGCAAAAGTCGGTGGCTTTGAGTACCGCAGAGGCCGAATACATTGCAGCAAGTATGGGCTATTGTGAAGCAGTTTGGTTGCGAAAGCTCTTTAGTGAGCTGTTTGGACATGTGCTAGATACCACCGTGATACTTTGTGATAACCAGAGTGGGATTCGCTTGACCGAGAATCCTGTGTTCCACGATCGATCCAAGCATATTGATATCAGGTATCATTTCATCCGGGATATGGAACAGCGAGGCGCCGTAAGGCTCGATCATATAGGAACTGATGAGCAGGTCACATATATTCTCACTAAGCCCCTGGGGAAGGTCAAGTTCCTAACCTTCCGTGAGAGACTTGGTATCGTGGAACGACCCTGTGATGTGGGTCCTGTTGGATGATGAGCTCGAGGAGCTCTGGGGGGCTTTGGGGACAACTTTTCGGAGCTATGAGCAACCACAAGGCTAGGCTTTGCCAAACCTTGTTGGTGTGCTTGGACCCCACCGTTGTGATTATTGAGTTGGTTCACCTCTCATTATCTGTGCCCCGTATGCATCCTACCCATTAAGTTCAGGTCTCATGGGAAGTACCTCTCATTTGGCCAATGAGGTGGGAAAAGCTAGAGACCAGTAGCAAAGACTGATGGACGCATCAGAGATTGCCGTACTCTCTATCTAGGATGGCACGGTCCAACCACTTGATTTGGGATCAAGTCTAGTGAGGTCTCGGACCTCTGCTTGACTTCGGGTCAGATGAACCAACTTCGAATTGGTTGGAGACTCTTTGTGAGTCCGATAGAGGTTTTGGACCTCTGGGCTGAATTTGTCAGCCGGGGGATGATGTCTTTGTGATTGACCCACTTCTGTTCTGAAATAAAGAGGCTAGCAAAGCAAGTTATGGCGGGATGACGCACAATGTTTGATTGCACTGGTGGATGGAGTTCTCCCTAGTTGAGAGGGAGTGTTAAATTTGGACAACTAGGTCCAAACTCCATCTTGTGATGCTCAGATGAAGATTCCAATATTTGTATTGGATTCCTCTTTCAGAGAGGTGTAAAATCAATATAAAATTGATTTTAATCTGATGAGAAGAATATTTATTTTGAATTTATTATTTATAATAAATTTAAGTGCACGTCGGCCTTAAGGTTTTACACCCCTAGCAGATGTGTCACACACCTCAATGATGGATATAAATACAGTCAACGTTGGAGAGCATTTCACTCACTCAACATCACACATCTTCTCCTCTGCTTATATACGAGCATCTGAGAAGTAGTTTCATCTCCCACGTGAGAAGGAGGACGAAATCTACTGCAGCAAAAAGGACGAAATTTACTGCAGCAAATTTTCTGCAGTTAGGGTTTATGGGCAAGTTTGACCAGCGTTGACTTTGGTCAACGCATGGTCCGAATTGGCTGAAATTTGGTGGAGAGTTCGATTTTTGAAGGCTGTACTCATTGGCACAAAAATCGAGGTCAAAAGGTTGACCAAAGTTGGAGCTGCGTTGACTTTATTGTTGCTGCCATGCGTTGACTTTTTCTGGACTGCGTTGACTTTGAGTTGACTAGGTGACTGATTTGAGGACTGTTGTGACACATTCTGGGTTGGCCGACCAAGAAGACTTTGCTGGTTGAAGCATCCTGCTGACCACCGTAATGCACCAACACATTCTCCTGTTTCTAGTTTGTCTTCTATAGATCCACTGGTATGTTCTATCAGCATTTTTACTTAACTGTTTATGTGATTGCTGTTATAAAAGTAAAGTTGCATCAAGCATAGAACATCTACAAAATTTTACACTTCTTCGTTACATAACTCCTCATTACACCACTGACTGACCGTTAAAGAACCAAAATTACCCATAATTACATTAATCACTTAATTTGTTGTCACAATCAACAAACTCCACCTTGACAACAATTTTCCTAATCCCTTGCCCATGCCCATTCATCATCTCTTCTGCAAGCCAAGAGAAGCTAGACACCATCGCAGCTTCTCTATTGTAACTGGCTTCGTGAATATGTTTGCGTGATTCTCTTGTGTATGGACGTTCTTAAAAGCTACTTTGCCGCCATCGATCACATGTCTCACAAAGTGATACCTTACATCAATGTGCTTGGTCTTGCTGCTATAAGCTGGATTTGTAGCCAAATGAATAACACTCCGACTGTCACATAACACATTCACTTTCTCATGCGTCCTTCCAATCTCATGAAGTAGACCTTTTAACTAGATTGCCTCTTTACAGGCATCTGAAGCAGCTATATACTCTGCTTTAGTAGTGGACAAAGTAACTGTCTCTTGAAGCTTTGACATCCAGCTAATTGCTCCACTTGCAAGAGTAAAGACATACCCTGTAGTAGATCTCCTTTTGTCCAAATCACCTGCATAATCAGCATTCACATATCCGCAGAATGATCGTTCACTACCATTAAAGATGATGCAATGGTCACTTGTGCCTTTCAAATATCGAAGCATCCATTTCACTGCTCGCCAATGTTATTCCCCTGGATTTGCCATGAACCTGCTGACAACTCCAATTGCATGTGAAATCTCTGGTCTTGTAGATACCATCGCATACATTAAGTTGCCTACCGCATTTTCATATGGTACACGAGACATATACTTCTTTTCTTCACTAGTTCTAGGACTCAAAATCGAAGAAAGCTTAAAATGGAAAGCTAATGGAACATTAACAAGTTTCACATTGTTCATACCAAACTTTTCAAGTACTTTCTCCACATGCTTCTGCTGTGATAACCAAAGCTTACCATTATTCCTGTCTCTGTGTATCTCCATGCCCAAGATAGGTTTTGCCGCTCCAAGATCCTTCATATCAAACGTCCTAGAGAGCTGAGCCTTAAACTTGTTGATTTCTTCCATGCTTTTTCTTGCAATAAGCATATTGTCAACATACAAAACCAAGATAATGAATATGCCATTGAAACTTTTTGAAGTATACACAATGATCATACTCACTTCTGATAAAATTCTGGTTTACCATGAAGGAGTGAAACTTCTTGTACCATTGCCTAGGAGACTGCCTTAGGCCATACAGTGACTTCCTGAGCTTGCAAACTAATCTTCTACTGCAACCTTGTACAAAACCTTCTGGCTGTTCCACATATATCTCTTCATCCAAATCACCATGAAGAAAAGTTGTTTTAACATCTAACTGTTCTAACTCAAGGTCAAGTAATGTAGTTAGTGCTAACACAGTACAAATAGAAACAAGTTTTATGACTGGTGAAAAAATCTCATGAAAATCAATACCTTAACCTGAGAATACCCTTTTGCAACCAGCCTTGCCTTATACCTTTCGATACTTCCATCAACCTCCCATTTCAATTTGAAGACCCATTTGCATCCAACAACACTTCTCCCTTCAGGAAGTTCTACAAGATCCTAGGGATTGTTCTTGGCTATTCTTCTTCCATAGCCTTTTTCCATTTTTCGCTGTCCTTATCATCCACTACTTCCTGATAACAAGGTTCCCCATCTTCAGTAATCAATGCAAAAGATGAAGCAGAATCTTCATACCTTTTGGGTGTTCTTCTTTCCCTTGTAGAACTTCTTAGGGTAATTGGTTGCTGAACTGGTTTTGGAGCTGCTACAGTTTCCTTTGCTTCTTCTTCTTCACCTTTTTCTTCAGAAGTCTCTCCTTCCTTTTGACTTTCTGGAAAAGGTTTAGCCTCCAACTGAATTTGTTGATTTGGCGGTACCTGTTCCTGTTAACTTTTTCAACATTTGATTTTAGAAGAGAAGATTTATCAAATGTTACATATCTACTAATGACTATCTTTCGCGAAGAAGGATCCCACAACTTGTATCCTTTCACTGCATAATCATACCCAACAAAGACATAACATTTTGATTTTGGATCTAATTTTGAGTGCTGATTCCTAGGAATAAGAACATTGGCATCACAACTAAAGATCCTCAAATGTGAATAATCACAAGACTGACCTGACCAAACTTCTTCAGGAATTTTACAATTTAAGGCAACATAAGGTGATCTGTTAACTAAATAACAAGCAATAGATACTGCTTCTGCCCACAACTCCTTTTGTAGGTTAGCATTTCTAATCACGCTTTTGGCTCTTTCCATAAGAGTCTGATTCATACGTTCAGCAATGCCATTTTGCTGAGGAGTATAAACAAAAGTTTTATGTCTAACATTCCCTTCATCCTTACAATATTGTTCAAATTCTAAAGAAGTAAGTTCACCGCCATTGTCAGTTACTTAAACATTTAATTGATTTGCCTGTTTTCTTTTCCATCGTAGCTTTAAATTGTTTAAAAACATTAAATACATCAACTTTCTTTTTCAACATATAGACCCAAACTTTCCGGGAGAAATCATCAATAAATGTTAAGAAATATAATGCACCTCCGGAAGATACAGTAGGAGATGGTCCCCAAAGATCAAAATGGATATAGTCCAAAATTTCTTTACTATTATGACTTCCAGTTTTAAATCTCTGTTTACATTGTTTTCCATACACACAATGTTTACAGAAGTCCAACTTCAAGGATTGCAAATTAGGAAGCAACTTGCGGTTCATCAGTACCTGAAGATTTTTCTCGCTCATGTGAACCAGTCGTTGATGCCATAGGTGAGTACCTTCTTTTGCTTTCTCTTATACAATCGCTGCCTCACTGACTTGCGTGCTTCCTTTGAGTCTGTAAAGATTTTCGACCTTTTCTGCCTTAATAATAACCAAGGTGCCTTTTGAAACTTTCAGCACTCCATTAAGACCTGTAAACTTGTAACCATCCGAGTCCAACACTCCCAAAGAAATCAAAATTTTCCTCAATTCAGGTACATGCCTAACATCAGTTAATGTTCCAACTGTATCATAGTACATCCTAATTTTGACATTTCCCATCCCAACAGTCTAACAAGATACATTATTTCCCATAAACACATAATTACCTTTCATAGCTTCATATGAAGTAAACCAATTTCCCTGCGGACTCATTTGATGAGAAGCACCAGAGTCTAACAACCAATTTTCAAAATTCTAAGAGACATTACAAACATGTAAAGCTTCATCTACCATACCTGCTTCAATAGATAAAACTTCATCAACCATACCTGAATCAACTTGATTTGCTTCCCTCTTTTGGTTTTGGTTTTGGTTTTGGTTTTCAGACTCCTTTCGTTTCCAACAGTCTTTCTTGAGGTATCCAATTTTGTTGCAGTACCAACATTTCGCTTTACACTTCTTGCCCTTTGATTATGATCTGGAAGAACCCCTTGCTTTCTCCCCTCTTTCCTTTGATCGACCTCTGGCTACCATGGCTTCTGATGCAGATGTTTCAATACCGGACTTCCTTCATACTTCTTCAAATAACAGAGCTCCCACAACTGAATCAAATTCCAAAGACTCAGTAGTGCTCAAACTGATTGAAGTTACAAAGTGGTCCCATGACTCGGGCAAAGTACTCAACAAGGTTATAGATTTGTCTTCTTCCTGAAATTTAACTTCCATATCGACAATTAGCAAATAAGTGTATTAAAAATATTTAAATGTTTTGCAATTTTTGTACCCTCCTTCATTCGAAGATTGTACAATTGTATTTTCATATAAATTCTATTGGTTAACGATTTGGTCATATACAACGTTTGCAGTTTTCCCCACAAACCTGCATCTGTTTTCTCTTCTACAATATTAAAGAGAACTTCATCTGCCAGGCATAACCTGATGGTACTGAGAGTTTGGGCATCCAAGCCCTCCCAGTCCAAATCTGTAATGCTAGCAGGTTTTTTCTTCACTCCGTCTAATGCTTTGTGCAGCCCTTGTTGCACTGGTAAATCCCTAACTTTCAGTTTCCATAAAGCGAAATTGTTCTTGCCGGTGAACTTGTCCACCTCAAATTTAACATTTGTCATTTATGCCATTTCTTCCTACAAATCCTCCTCCTAGGGTTCCCTTCCTTCAGCTAGGGTTTCTTAAGAAATTTTGGTTTCCTTTCTTTCAGCTAGGGTTTCAAAAATAATTTCTGATTTTCCTTCTTTCTTAATTTCCAGCTTAGAAATTTTGGTTACACTTCTTCAAAAATCAATTTAGTTACCCTTCTTCAGAAACCCGAGCTCCTTTTTCTTTTTAAATTTTTTTTTCTTTTACAGAAAAAATAAAATTCCCCTCTACTAATCTGAGCCTTAAAAAATATATATATATTTTTGAGCCCTTAATTTTTCTTTTTGAATGCAATAGAACCCTTAATTATGAACTTGAATGCAGACACTAGATAAAAAAATTACTTTGACTTTAGGCAGGGGCTTTCTGCTGATCGAATTGGCACAATACTACTTCCTCCTAAAACTTGAGCGTTCAACTCTGTGTCCTCCTTTCTCTTCGGCAGTGGAAGCGTTCAACTCTGTGTCATTCTCTCTTACTCTCTGGTGTTCAACAAAATTGGAATGGTGGCTGCCCCTTTGATTTGCACGACGAGCTCGGTGGTTGCCTCTTCCACTGGTGGCTCTCAAATGACTGCAGTTCTTCAATTAGAGCAGGAATAAGTTTGACGACATTTTTAAGTCAGAGCACGAGTTCGGCGGCTGAGACCCCAAACAGATTTGTGTTGCTTTCTCCCTCCAGACAGGCGAAGGAAACCACAGATTCACCACAACAATTTTTTTTTCTATAGACGGCGGCACTGACTATCAATCACTTGATAGAACAACAAGGTCGAGCGTCGAACGACAAGTAGTTTGCTTGGCTCTTTCTCTTCGAGCAGTTGACAAATCAACAACCTTACTCTCCGGTGGCAAGGTGGCAGAGATTCTTAACAATTCATAAATCTACTCCTCCCTTTAATTTAAACTTCCTCAACGATTTCAACGACTTGGAGCTCCGATACCACTTGTTGGTCTTGTTAGGGTCCTATAATAATAGGATTCATAATTTTTGAATTGACTTTTATTAGTCTTGTAATATGTACGTACATATTTTGCTTTCTGCAAATTGTTTTCCCATATTAGAAAAATTGAAAAAATAAAAAAATGAAAAGAGGGTAAAAGTCCTAAAAGAAAAATCAAAAGACTTGAAAGAAAAAATATCAAAAAGAATATGAAAATGGACCCCAAACAAAAAGAGATAAAAATAAAACATGAAAGTGATGCAAATCCAAATGCCACTACTATTTACTTTTATTGCAAAATAAACATTGTGTGCAGCTTGTTAAAATGCCACAATCCATGAAGGTTAAATAGCTTAATCTTAACCTCTCATGCTTTAAATTTCATGTAGTTAGATAGAGAATAAAGATCTAGTCAAACAGTCTAATCTTGGCAAATAAGTAGTTAGGTAGAGAATAATAAGGAGCTCAACAGCTTAATCTAAGCCCTGGGAAGAAATAAGGATAGAATTAGTTAGTTTGCTGTTTCAAAAGAAAAATGAATAAGGGTTTGCAAGCTCAAATGCACCCATGAAAATGAAGAAAAAATGTTAGGGTAGCAGATGGGTAGGTACAAGCATTTTTTTTACAATCATGGATAAGCAGAAAATTGGTCATTTCATTTACTAACTTCCTTCAAAAATCATCCCCTTGTAAAAATACTCCATCCCCTCCATTTCCATTCTTTCCCCTTCATTTTTCTCTTTTTTCCTATTATCATCCATTTTTCCTTTGCAAAAAATACCTTTTCCTAAGTTAAAAACACATTTTACTTAAGAAAAGTAAAAGCCCTTTAACTAATTTCCTTTTACTCAAAAAATAAAACAAAAAACCCAAAAAATAGTTTTCATCCTAAGTTAAATGATTAATCTTTTTCGAGTCCCACAGTGAAGGAATTCACTCCCGACATAAGTTTTTACATTATACTTAGTTTAAACGAACATCCCGCAAATACATTTCTTTATTAACATCAACTTATGTATTAACTCCTTATATATACCTTTTAGCCTGTATTAATATAATTCATTTATAATATATCCCAACCCATATTTTTACTTTAACCTATGTTTAATTTCCCCCACATGTTATATAATTGCGCCATCCCATAGGTTAAATTATTAAACCATGTTAATTATTCCGGTCCCACTATATATATTCCCCACCGATTATAACATGACACCTACCATGACCCTATTGGTTGTATTATAAAACCTCGATCGTTTATATATATGACCAATAGTATATTAGAATCCCAATTATATGTATTAAACATTAGTTTAAATACATATAAACCTCCCGTGTCATTGAAACCTCGGGCCCCACGCCATCAAACCTTACAACTCTATCGCATCATCCTAGTCGTTCACCTTTCACTCGCCAGATCCGACCATCGTTATCCCTTGTCTCACATTCCTTAGCGTGATAATTAACATACCCCAAGGCTTGCGATAAGCGCGGTTTGTAGGGATCTCCTCCTTGCTACTTGTCTTAATCGGATTGGATCGCACCAATCAAACCAATTCCGCTTACCACCTTTATTCATTTCGAAAGCTGCTTGGCGGTTTTCCTCCCCCGTGCTCAAACCACTCATCCATTTGAATTGACCGCCCATTCAATGCATTCACTGTTGAATGAAAATGCTTATAGACCTTTTGTTTGCACTCTTTTTACTTTTCTGTTACCGTTTACATGTAGAAGAAGCATTGCAGACCGAAACAAATGCTGCCGACTCCGTTTTAAAGCCAAATTGAAATAGGATTTACCAATTTTGCCACTACAAACATTGCAGAAGTTATCCAAGTGCTTATAAAGACCAACAAAAGCTTCCGAAAGCTTTCTACAACCCTAGAAACCCTCTTGCACAACAAAACTTCAGTTTTCCCAGGTATTCTTCAGAAGAACAGACCCATTCATCAATCTAAAGGAGTAATACAGTTAATCGAATCATTTAGGAGCCTTTAAACCTAAAGAAAATCCTATTGCCTTCCAAAAATCGTTTTTTTGCAAACCCTGAGCGTCTTTTCACAGATTCTGAAGCCTGGGATTGTTTTTAAACACAGAGTTCGATTAATTGAAGCCATTTACAAACCTGAAAAAGCCTTTTGTGACCTTCAACCCTTTCCTACATACCCTAGGCATCCTTTTTGCATAAAATTGATGTCTTGAAATTATTTTTTATCACAGAGAGTGCATTATAAGCCCTAGATATCATTTGCAGAAGCTCTAAGGTCTTAAGATTTCCTTTTTTACAGAGATTACAGTTAAAGTAAATTGAGCCAGTTTATACCTTTGCAGACAAAAGATAGAACCCTTGTTATATGCAAAATCCTTCTGCAAATTGTTATAACTTTCAAAGGTGATCCCATGGTTGCTTGGGAGCGGGAGCGGGAGCGCCATTTTCAAAAGCTCCCGGTCCAGAGTGTTTCGGGGAGCGTTTTTTTTAAATATATATATATATATATATATATATATATATATATATATATTTATATTTTTTATATTTTGATGCATATATGTCAACAAAAGCATGTAGAATGATGAATTAGACATAAAAAACATAAAAACATAGATTGAATCATATAACATCAATCATCTACAAGTTATAATCTTCATCAACCACGCCCACAAGTTGGAAACATACAACATATTGACTCTTGAGTCTTGCAAATCATCAATCTGAAGGTTTCAAGCTTTCAAAATTCAATATATAACATTTATCATCATTGATTTCAAATTTCAATATATAACATTTATCATCATTGATATATATCATAATTCATTTATCATCATTGATTTCAAAATTCAATATATAATATTTATCATCATTGATATATAACATTTATTATCATTGATTCATTGATTTCAAATTTCAATGTATAACATTTATCATCATTGATTCATTGATTTCAAAATTCAATATATAACATTTATCATCATTGATTCATTGATCACCATATAACTTTCATGAAGCATCATATTCATAATTCATAATGACTTATAAACTTATAAATGCCAACTTCAAAGTTTCACCTTTCAAATTCAAATTTCAAACTTAAATTGTCATTAAATATGAAAGAGTCAAGTTTCAACTGTTCAAGACTTGTAAAAGATAAAAACTACTAGAAAATAGAAAAGATTAGTAATCAGCAAATCTATTTTATCTATTGGCTGGCCCCTTGCCACGCCCACGAGAAATGTCTAATTTGTGAGAACCACGAGGCAATGATGGTCTTCTAGTACTCTTAGGAGTAACACGTCCACGACCATGACTAGAAGGCGGAGGGCAACGTGAGGATGTAGGGGAGGCTGAATCTGCAAAGGAACAATAGTTGGATATCGAGCACTGGCACTGGCACCCGCACTGCTACTGGATGGTGGGACTGGCCCTGTGTGTGGCGGTGCTGCTGATGGTTCATCATCATCCCTCAAAAGTTCTGCTTCCAATTCTTCCATATGTACAGTGCCGTCCTCCAAATTATCATCCTCTGGGTTGTTGTCCCAGACTTTATATGATTGATCCTCATATGCCTGATCACAGTAATGACTCAACAACCTGAAGTTGTAATGCACATAAACCAAGCTTTCAGCTCGGTTTTCATTCAACCTGTTTCTTCTCACATTATGTATGAAGCTGTAGGTGCTCCAATACCTCTCTGCAGAAGAAGTATTCACAACTTGTGAGAGAACTTTTTTTGCCAACTTTGGCAAAAGTCCCATGCCGCCATATGCTTCCCACCATGTGGGAGCATCAAATCTGTCTCTGTCTTCCATTGCATGGAAAGAACCAAAGTTACCAGTGCAACTGAAGTATCTGCTTAATTCAAGGAACAATCTAGCACACTCCTCCCTGTTGGGGACCAACTTGTCTAATGCCTTCATGTACCCCTCTTGTACCTTTGGATCTGTGGGATGTTTGATCCTAACCCCACCTCCAGGTGCAGGTTGGCGCAACCAAGATGGAGAGTAGTATTTTGGCATAAGGATATATGACAAGGCATGTAGTGGAACATTGAGTTTATTCCACCGTGCACACACACAGTGATGAATCATTGCATACAAGTTGGGATCATTATCCTTAACAACATCTTTTATTTGGCCCAACATGCTATCCATCTGCTCATAAACCTCCCCAATCACTGGTTTTTCTGTATTTGAAAAACGAATCATGTGATAAATGGGCTTGGTGAAATTCAAAATTTCCCTCATATGTGCCCAAAACAAAAGGTCAAGGGCAATCTCCTCCACATGTTCAAAACCTTGCCTATCAACTATTGTCGCTACCCTGTCCTTTAATACCTGCCAGTGTGGGCTTGATACCATTGCAGCCAATGACTCTCTTACCTTCAAAAGGCGCCTGAAGGTGAGGTTATATAGCTAACAAATCTAGTCTTTGCTATCTTCAACAACTCCAATTTGGAGTGAGTACGGAAAAGCCCATGGGTATTGCTATGATTTGTAATAAATCTTATCATTTTTTTACCTCTCTTGTACAAATCACCAAGCCATTTGAATTGAGGTTGTTTGTTTTTAATGATATCATGCATCAAAAGGTTCATTGTGTGAACCAAACACCCAGACCAAAATATGTTGGGGTACTTAACCTCAATAATTGCTCCTGCTGCCTTACAGTTAGCAACGTTATCAGTGATGACATGGATGACATTGTATGGCCTAGTATTTTCAATTATTTCAAGTAATGGTTCTGCAATGTTAATGCCGGTCTTGAATTTGTCTGAATAATCATATGCTAAAAGGAATATTGCACCACTAACCGACAGAGTCAGAACACTTATCAATGGCTTTTCTTTTACATTGGTCCATCCATCAGATGCAATGGACACCCCATGCTCATTCCAAGAATTTGTCATTCTAGCCGAAGAATTGTTTATTTTAGCTTTTTCATGATCAAGTCCCATGGTTCTGGCCTTGTCATACCCAGGGCTCCTGTATCCTTTGGGGGCATCATTAATGGCAGAAACCATTTCATGCCAATAAGGTGAGCGGAGAACATTGAATGGCAACCCACATGCATATAGAAATTGAAATTTTTTTGAATCCACATCATTCCTACACCCTTCGTCAAGGAAATCGGATATGGTTCTACACCTTAAGGAGATGTTTGGTCCAGGTGTGCCTCCATATCCACTGCCATGGGTGGAAGTTGATGGACTTCTTTGTCCACGATGTGATGGTCCTGATGGTGTATAAGAATCAATGAAACCCCTAGATCTTTTAGATCTCTGTAGGGCAGCCTCCTCTTCCTTTCTATATTTCTCTCCCTCTGTTGCTGGCACACTTACACAAATTTCGATTCCTAGATTTTTCTCTCCATACCCTGGAATTTTCCCACAAAGGTGCCTTCTGGCACGGGTGTATGAACCTGTGTATTCTTTATTGCAATGGGGGCAAAGAAATTTAGTGGTTCCACCACCTTTCCCTCCTTCCTGCCTCTGAACATATTTCCACAAAGGTGTTTGACTTTGGTCTTGTCTAGTTGGGGTCTCTGTGGCCTCATGTTCTCCACTCTCCCCTTCCTCCTCAGCATACTCCTCCTCCTCTTCAGGATTTTCATCAAATCCACTATAACCCACTTCTTCATCCTCCTCTTCTCTAATGGGCCTCTTTCTTCTACTCTCCAACACCATTATTACAAAGAAAGGAACCAACATGGAGAAAATCCCTAGCCATATAGCCATGATGTTTCAAGTTTCTAGCCTGCAAAAACAATGGAGGAATGCCAAATGGGAATAGGAAATGCAACATAGGAAAAAAACAATTCAATTTTTCACTTTTCAACACACTAAAATGCAACATTGAGAAAAAAAAATCAAGTTTTCATTTTTGAACAACTTAAAAATGATTCCTAGAAAATAAAAAACTAGATTAGAAGACCTACCTCTCTTTTGCAATCCTCCTCTTGCACTCTTGCAGCTTGCTCCTTGCTCTTTCCTTGGCACTTCTGCTCTCCAAACTCTCAAGCCCTCTTGCTCTCCAAATTGTTCTCCAACTCTCAAGCTCTTGCTCTCACTCTCAAACTCTTGCTCTCACTCTCAAACTAAAACAATAAAAACCAAATGAGTAGGGTGGGCTTTTATTTATCCAACCCCCCCTCCCTCCCTCCCTCCCTCAAAAAAAATAAATCGGAATTTGACGTCCAATTTTTTTATTTATTTATTTTTTATTTTATTGCGGGCCAGGGAGCGCTTTTTTTGCTCGGGAGCGAGGGAATGCTCCCGAATCGTTTTTTTAATGGGGGAAGCACTCAAGGAGTGTTCACTCCCAAGCGCTCCCTGAAACGCTCCCGAAAAAACAGGGAGTGTTTTTCAGGCTCGAAAGCGCGCTCCCGAAAACGCTCCCCTCAAGAAGCGTTTTCAGGAGCGCGCTCCCAAAGAGCTCTCGAACGGAGCGCGTTTTGGGAGTGAGATCGGGGGGGGGGGGAGCTTCCCCGCAACCTTGGGTGATCCTACAGGCCTAAATCAGTGTTCTAAGGTCAAAAGAGTATTAAAATTGATAAATCAAGCAAAGTAATGGCTTCCAAAAACATTCTAGCAGTCAATCCTCTACAACCCCCTGTTGTAGATGTAGACAACATTTCCCTGGCTGATACAGACTTAAAGATTACTGATACAATGATAGAATTCAACCTTCTTGAGCTTCACTACTGGAGCCAAGAAAAATCCATAGATCAGGCCGATGAAGTGTTTATCTGGGACTCTAAAAATATGTTGTTCCTCATACTTACCAATACCGAGAAGTAATCAGACTCTGTCAATCATGCTACTTCCCTGATCAAAGAGCCATAGTAAACCCTGAAAAATAAGTCCTGTTTACTATTACAACAGATTCAATCAATCAAATGCTTCAGATATAGCCTGGACTAGATGAAGTTCCTATGTCCATTGAAGCCCTCACTCAGTTATACTTGAATTTGGACTTTCCCAAGAGGTTCCAGATTTTCTAGACCTTCATGCCTTCTTATGTAGAAATTCCCAAGTTAAATTCTCCATACTCTTTGGCAAAATTTTCTGAAAGGACAAGACATATCATTTCCATGTTGTCTTTCATTCTTGGTTACTTTACAAATGAACATGCTGATGTTGCGGTGTTAGGTTTTCTATCTACTTTCACACTTGGTCAGCCTCCTGCTGCCACTTTTAACTTTGCCCAATATCTTGCTGACAGTATCCATGAGTAGTTGGCCAAAATGCCTTCTGAAGGTGTTTTAAGTATTCTTCATTCTTATTTCACATGTTTCTATATTTTCAGTTTGAGAAATTCAATATAGACCTTCAGAAGCTTGACGTTGAAGGAAGTCCTTAATCAGTCATCTTTTGGACTTCCTTGATAAGGAAAGATTCCAATGAGTTCACCTATACAGATTTTACAGATTCCTTCATTCATCCCATAGTCAATTTACTGAACAACAGTATACAACCCAGAATTAGTAATGAAATCAAGAAGGTTTTGCAGATGTCAGAACATAACAGGACAGGTGACCGGTACTTATACCAAAATCACACTGAAATAAGAGTTTATGGATAAAGTCTTATCCCTTATAAACTGCCCAAATACCTCCCTATGAGGTTATTTTCCCTTGAATACATAAGGCAGATTCGAAATTCAGATTCAGCTAATTTCTTAATAGCAAAGAAGAAAACACAGTTCAAGTTGAAGAACCAAGTTGGCCCTTTTATCTGTAACAATAGAGATGCAGGTCTTGAGGTAGAAAAATGTTTACAGGAGTTAAAATTCAGCAAAAGTTTCTTGTGGTATTATGATCCCCTTGGAGTTATTAGTAAAATGAGAGTTAAATGCAAATTGACTCCATATGTACATGAAAAGAAGCCAGAGATTGAGAAATTCTCAAACCAATCTGAATGGTTAGAGAACACATTGGTAGAGGCAGGGAAGCAAAGTGATACTAGTCAAACTTTGCAAACTCCAGCCCAAGAAGATAGAAATGTAAAAAGAAACAGAGGAAGGATCCTATATTGCAGAGACTACAACAGAGACCAAATTCAAATTGAGATACATTAAAAAGCTAAAGCTAAATCCTGCTAATAAAGAAGTAGAAACAGTAGAGGCGATTGATACAGAAATTGCAGCAAAAGACAATGCACCTCCTACAATAATTGAAGAAGAACAACTGCCTACTACTTCTAAGACTCGGCTCATTCAGAAACAACACAATATTGAAGTTTCTTTATCTAAAAAACCAGCAGAAAAGGACATGGATATCAAAGAAATGAAGAAATTAAGACAAATATATTCTCAATATCTGAAACAAACTCCTGGCATCCAGAATAGGCTACTTTCAGCCTTTGACTATAAGAATAAAAAGATGCAGATGTCATTTCTTCAACCTACAGTTCAGACTCCTAAGACATCCTCAGATTACGAAAAGATAGATTTTGAAGTCCCAGTCTAGGATATATTCATCCTCTGGATCAAATTGAGTTTCATAAACACGTAGGGGAGATGATTTATTCGACAATGACCACCAAGGCCATGAGTGCACAGAAACTGCAAAACACCTTGGTAAATGTAGAGATCAGCTCAAATTGGAGAAAGCATCTTCACAGGCAAAAGACACTAGAATCAAATCCTTGGAAGAGCTAGTAATTGAAATAGGATATGATCCTCAAAATGTAGAAGTTGCAGAAGAGTTGATCAAGAAGAAAGATGCAGACATTGCTGCATTAAAGAAGCAATTAAAGCTGCCCCCTACAGAACATCCTCAAGCTAAGGAAGTCTTACAGGATACCAATAAAAAATATGAGATGATGAATCTCATTTTACAGTTAACAGCTCAAATAAAGGAAATGGAAATTGAAATGGACAAGTTGGTCCAGGAGAAAGAAGCCAACAAAGCAGAGGAAGTTCCTGCCACTGTCATCCCTGTAGTCACAACAGCTGTACCTTCTACTTTGGCAGAATCACTGGCTCCTAATGTCCCAATGGCCACAACACTTCCAGTTACTTCATCTACAACTTCAGTCACAGAATCTTCAACAACTACAACACAACATTCAGATGAAGCAAGTCAATTAGTAAAGACTATGCAAGACATGACTATCCAAACCAATGAGATAAATAAACTAAAAGAACAACTCAAAAGTCTTGAAAATGCAAAGAAACTTGCTCAAATAAATGCTAAGAATGAAGAACAAAATGCCAATAGATTGAATGAGCAATTGAAAAAGTTAGAAAAAGAACTAACACTGAAGGAACCAATGGCACATGTCAAGCAACAACTATGGTCCAATATCATTGAAGCAGTCAATGATATCTGGCCATCTATACAGGTCATATATAAGCAGAAAGACTTAGTGAAATCGAACAAGAGAAGCAATTGAAAAGATCAAATAAGAGCTTGGTAAGAAACCTGAAGAAGCTCTTGAAATCATCAAGTTTCTTAATTTCAAAAATAGACAAGAGCTAGAAGAGATTGGAATTAATGATAGAACATAGACCATCCTAGAAGTTAGGAAGGTAATTTCTAAAAAGAACTTGATGATATAGTTAGAAGAGAAATGCCAGAACATGGAGGTTGCTATCACAAGGTTCATGATCAAATTTGATGTGCTAGGGCAAAAAGGCCTTCCCAATTCTCTATTTATTAATGATAGATTAATGAAGCAGGATGATTATGATAAAAAGATAAGAGAGTTTGTCAGGGAACAAGTGAACAATTCAGCCTTGTAGGGAATCCCAACAGGGAAGGTGCTCTACAAAATTTTTGAGAATTTGTTTTACTTACAACATGAAGTAAAACACTTATTTGTGAACAAGCCAACATTCTCAAAGTATATTGACGCTGATGATAACTTCAGAAGGATGATGAAGATAAATCATAAAACTGCCAGAGGCAGAACTTTGGGAAAAATTAACTGATTTACTATGATATCAGATTGCAGTGAGCACAAAGCAGTGAAAGTCAAAACGGATTTTGCTGTTTTTACGTCAACATTTACAGTTTTGCAGTAAAAGAGTATCAGTGAAAGAGTCTCAGGATAAAGAGTATCAATTCCAGGTCAAAGTTCAAAGTAAATCAACAAATTATAGAGCAAAATGAATCTGCCGGCGTGAAAGACACCTCACTGCCCAGTTGCAGCTTCATTGAACAACAAAGAGATAAAGCAGTAACAAAATCAAGACAACAAACCATTTATTTCAATAAAAAAGGGACGGCTAGCATTAGTTAGAAAGCTGTCACTATCTTCTTGCATGAAGATATTTCTTTTCCATCAATAATTCCAAAGTTTATTCTAGGATATTTTATATGAGTTTTTGTATAAATACTTCTCATTTAGAAGTATTGAGTGTGGATGAATTGCTGAACATTTCTATAGTTGTACTATTGTGAACCTAAGGGTTTTTGTACCAATTTCAATTCAACAAACTGGATTAAAGCAATAAAGCATCATATTACAGGATTCATGTGTTGGGCTACTACAGTGAAGTATTTTCACTTGTTTCTTTGTCAATTTCTTATGTTTTTCATCAATACTTGAATGTGTTTTAAATCTAAATGATAAATCAGGAATTGTTATTTCAGAATATGTTAATAGCACTCTATTTTGACTGATTATCATTTACATGTTTTCCACTGATATCTAGATTAGGGAACCCTTAATTGCTCCCTAGTTTTGATTGACCTTTGCCTTTTCACTCATAATCCAGATTTACGAACTCTTAATTGCTCTTTTACCCCAATTAAAACCATTTTCACCGTCAGCCTTGAAGATCTGAAGTAACTCAGCTATTTTGCCCTGTAAACATTTCCCTTTAGAACTTGATCCTGATTTGACTGCTTGACACATTGACTCCATTAGCCCAATGGAATACAGATCTACATCTATCCATCTGAGTAAGTGATTTCACCACCAAACCAAATCAAATCAAAATCCAAAACCAATTTACCCTACATAACTAGCCTAAAATCAAATACAATCAACAAAGTTAAATCATATAGAGAGAGCCCTCTCTGAGCATTAGGAAGGCTAGATCCTAAAGCTTAAAAATAGGTTTGTGGTTACCTCTAATATTCTTTAAACTAAAAATCTCACATCTTTTAAGAATTATGGAGTGAAACAGGTCTCAAGATTTTATTAAAAAAGAAAGAAATATATGAGAAACTGAATGAAAATTGGATCACACATACACCAGTAAAAACAAGATTTACGTGGTAAAACCTTGACAATGTGTCAAGGAAACCTCCACGGGGCAAGGGATTGGAAACTTATTATTCAAAGATAATTCTCCATCATACAAGCCTCTCGGGCCATCCGAATTAATATGGGCTACTTCGTTACATAACTCCTAGTTACATAACTGACTGACCATTAAAGAACCAAATTTACCCATAATTACATTAATTACTTAATTTGTTTTCACATTTCAACAGAAAGAAGACAAGGTGAAAGGGAATTCAAACAAAGAATCACCAAGGAAAACACAGTTGCAGACATAATATGAGGATGACAACGTGATTAGGTATAGCAACGATATATCATCATTACAAGTTGACAGGGTTGCGTATGTAGGGATTCCTATTCTGATATCAGCGTTTTCTATTATGAATTTGTGCTTAGTCAATTTCCTTTTTTAAATATTATGTCCATAGGTTAATGCTGTTATTGCTACTTGTTCTGTAAAGTCTTGTAATATATTAGGTGCTGATACAAATACACAAGCATACTTAAGTATGTCTCGGTCAAATACTTGACTAGTAATGCAGATATCCCTCTAGGCATGTACATCTTATTATCCTTACCGCCTACACCTACCTACAGTTAGCGGGAAAAGCCTTAACTCCACAAGGTATGGTTGGTGGCAAGGAACTCAGAGATGGGGCTGTCACACTAATCCCAACTCTCTTCGTTTAAGCTATCTCCCAGGCTAGCTAAAGGGGGTGGTCCCTAAATGGAAAACTAAGTTAAAGATTTGAGTTTCTAGGAGAATGCTAGAGTCAAACAAATTACTTCTTAAGATTTATAAGCAAAAAGTGATGTGAGCAATAACCATCAATACATAAAATGAGCGTAAAGCATATGAAACCAGTGCCTTCAAAGTATTGCTCTTTAAAATGAAATTTTATTTGCTTAAATGAAGTAAAATGCTTTCAAGATAAATAGATTTATGAATCAAAGCATGAGAAGCTATCTTGCTCAAAAGGAAACAATTAGTGTTCTACTTGCAAAATGTAGATAAAAGAAATATTTGCCACAACAAAGTATTGAATTTCAACAATGATAAGAGGAATAAACAATTTTCAAGTAAAACCATGAAGTGTATTACCATGAGATGCAATTACACTAGATTTGGATGCAATTAATCTTGGTTATTTTTAATCTAAAATGCCTAATTTAGGTGAGAACTCCTCTTGTGCTTTGACCAAGGGGTAAAAATTGTGGTGACTGTAAGAAAGAGGGGGCGAGGACACGGGGGTGTCATTAATGATACCCGTCCCCTGAGTCTTACAAGCTAACGTGTGCCTTTGTTCCTACAAAGGGACAAGCCACCTTCATAATTGCAGGGTCACACGCTTTTACCTTACTTCGTACCAAATGGAAGAACTTTCCAAGAAAGCCTTTTTCCTTATAATTTCTATCAACCATGCTTATCCTTGGAGGTAAATTTTAAATATGCAACTAAGTGATCTGAATGGAAATATTTGTAACGCTATGCAAAGTATCCAAACAGATATAATAATGTGTGCAAAAGGTTCTCCTTAAATTGCAGTTTAAACAATTAGTTCTGGCTTTGTTTAACAGATTTCTGTGAGAGGATTGATCAAGTATTTTAACTGTTTATCATTGTACAACATAAAAGAACAGAAAATAAACTTCAACAAAGCACATTACACAACTATTCGTTGAGCAGTTCACCCCTCCTGGGCTACATCTGCTGGTCCAAGCCTCCCAAATGGCATGTCCCTCTTGTATTAATTTGCTCAAAATGCAAGTACAAGTGAAAATAAGCCTTAATAGGCAAAAATCTTTGTAAAATCAGCTTCAGAAGATATGAAATAGCCAGAGAGGACTGTTCATTTACATAAAACTGATAAAGGATGCCCAATAAGTGGCCTTCTCCATGATGGCCCTGATGGCTCCTTGATCTTCCCCGAAGCTAAAACTGCTGAAGATCACCTCTGTTCGACTTGAAACCTGTGCCAAACTCTTTAGAATATCGAAGAGACCCAAAATTGACTATTTTTGCACGCAATTTGGTTCAATAATGAGGAAGTTATGGCATAAACAAGAAAATTGCCCAATGTCCCCCAAAAACCCCACTAAATGTGGAGTAACTGCAGTTAAGGGCGCTAATTTAGTCAAAACCCCGAAAAAGGCGGAACCGCGCCCAAATTTGGTGGAAACTGTTTGGAGTTACATTAAATGTCGGGGTGACGGGGTCACATTGACCTCTGCCCAAGCCACCGGCTTAACCGCGTACTTAACTGTTTCGCAAACCACGCATTAAATTTGATATGACGTGGTCACATGATGTTTGAACGGTTAACGTAACCGTTGCCGCCTCTCGTGGTGGCTTAAGCCTGTGGCTCTCAGCGCTGGGTCACATTCACACGGGCTAGCCCCTTTTTCCTCCGCCATATTCCAATGCAAATGTTAAATCGAACCCGAGTTGAATAAGTGTTAAGAAACACTCAACAGCACAGATGGTCGGGCCTTTGGGCTCGGGCGAGCGAGGTTGCCGGTTCAAACCTTTGAAATCCAAAATTTTACAATGCCAAAATTTCCACCGGCCTGGGGCCACGTGGTGGCCTCCGGGCCTGCCACGTGGCAGCGCGCGATTGGCCACAAACTTATAAAGTCAAACCAATAACGAATAGTAAACTGCCACTTGTTAGAATATGATTCGCCCTCCAAGGAATATTTCGAGGAATATTCTTTTTTAAATGTTCCCAAATTTTATAAAGTCAAACTTGGTCGACATATTTTGGAGTTTACTGGATGATTTCAAACCTCAATAACTTCTGCATACGACCTCGGTTTTGAGAACCGTTCGCAGCGCCAGAATCGCAGTGACGAGACCTTTCCGGTCGTTCAGATTGCAACCACTTCTGATCACTTTCATTTTTGAGCATTTTTTATAACTTGGACATGATCTCCTGATCACACCTCCCCACTGGGAATCTTTTGGACCCCAAAAGACTGATATACTGATCTGTACAGTAGATGAGAGTACAACACCCTCTTCTCTTCAGCCTCCAAACACTTGCCTTGCATGGCTAATGACTTTGAACCACAACTAGAAGGCAATTCACACTTCCCTTCCTCGATGCGGTTGTCCTCTTGTCAAGAACTGTCTTTCTTGCACTCATTGGAAAATTTCTGGCGAGAAATTTGCAGAAGGAAACTAAACATCGCTACCTTGATCAATGATCCAAGGTGGCTCAAACAAACGAGAGATTACAACATAAAATACATGCATACAATCGAAATTTGCATATGTACAAAATGAGTATGTCTTACTGTGCTAAGAAGTCCATCCACTTCTTACCAAGCCACTTCCATGGCGACTTTTGCTGCTGCAACTCTTCTTCATGTGAAACTTCCGTTTTCACACCAATAGTGGAATCCTTGGGTCCACCTTCGCCAATCTTTATGTCCTCTTGCTGCATGTGCTTGGGACGACTAGTTGGATGCAAAGTCCAACAATGGGAGACAACATGTCCCTTCTTTTGGCAATATGTGCAAGTCTTATGCACCTTCTTTGAAAGTTGTCTTTGCTTCATCTGCTTCTTGTATGCCTTCCTCATCCAGCATCTTGAAACATCATAGTTAAATCGACCACAATATGCACAACAAATCTTTCTTCCATTTAAGCATGCAAAATTATCATGCTTTGCAGAAACACAATCAAATTGATCATGGGAAGATTTATACCTCTTGTGCTGCTTTGCATGTTCATCCTTTTTGCCTTCATGAGGAGATGAACTAGTAGAGGCTCCAGCTTTCATTTGCAGACTAACATCATCATTCTTGTCTTGAAAACTGTCTGAACTCGCATGCTTGCCATAAGCTGCATGTCTACCATCTTCTTGCTGCAACAAATGCTTAAAGCAATGGCAAACATCTTTGAAACAAATTTGACATATTTGCATCTTAGAACTTGGAACAAAGGTTCTCTTTAAAGTAGCCTCACATGCTTTCATGGTTTTGGAGTCTTTTCCATTAAATTGCACATAACCAAGACCAAGATTCTTGGGTCGTTCCTCAACCAAAGTAGGTTCAATTATGCCTTGTGCATGCTTGCCTAAACCCTTGCCTTCATAGCCCATTTTATTCATTAACTTGGACCCTATACCTCTCGTGTGCTTTTCGAAAGAACCAACACATCTTTCTAATGAGGAAACTGAAGACAAATTAGATTGGATTACCTCTTCTTCACGCATGTTCTTGGTCAAAGCTTCTTGAGCTTGATGGAGTTGCATCTCCATATCATGCAATCTTTGAAGAATTTCTTCCTTCTCTTCCTTCATGGCAAACAATTGCTCACGAAGTTTAGAGCTTTCTCTTCTATCTTCAAACAGAATCTGCACCATGTCCTTCAATATAATAAAGTCACGATTCATATCTTCATCGAAGAATCTTGTGAAGGAGGAAACCTCACTTGTAGAATTTGTCGTTATGATGTCAATGAACAAAAGGAACTTCAAAAAAATAGTTCTCAAAGCTTTCAAAACAAATGACAAAGCTTTTTTTTTTTTTTAAACTAAATGGTTCTAGAGACCGACTCTTATTCAAGCAGCCAAACAACAACAAACTCCAAGAGCTTCTTAACAAACAATCGTTAAGAGGGTTTGTGTTCCAAGGGTGACCTTGAGGTCCTTTGGGGTAAGGAAGATGCCTTCAGCCCTTTCTTCCTTTTTGTCCTCTCCAGGACTTAGTTATCAATAACTATCCCTTCACCTCTAGCAAACTCAAACAACAGTGAATTTGCAAACAGTAAAACAGTCAATCTTTTACACTGTTTTAGCACCTTTCCAGTAATACAAGCAATAGCTTTCTCTATCAATCAAGCGACCAACCTCGCTCTGCATAGCTTGCAAGAGTCGTTATGCAAACTATTAAACAAATCCTTTTGCACAAATGTTAAATAGAGAAAATACTCTAGTTTAACCTAATGCTCAACCTGAGCTCTGATACCCACTTGATCTGAATGGAAATATTTGTAACACTATGCAAAGTATCCAAACAAATATAATAATGTGTGCAAAAGGTTCTCCTTAAATTGCAGGTTAAACAATTAGTTCTGGCTTTGTTTAACAGATTTTTGTGAGAGGATTAATTAAGTATTTTAATTGTTTATCATTGTACAACATAAAAAAACAGAAAATAAACTTCAACAAAGCACATTACTCAGCTATTTGTTGAGCAGTTCACCCCTCCTGAGCTACATCTGCTGGTCCAAGGCTCCCAAATGGCATGTCCCTCTTGTATTAATTTGCTCAAAATGCAAGTACAAGTGAAAATAAGCCTTAATAGGCAAAACTCTCTATAAAATCAACTTCAAAAGATATGAAATAGCCAGAGAGGACTATTCATTTACATAAAACTGATAAAGGATGCCCAATACACTGCCTTCTCCATGATAGCCCTGATGTCTCCTTGATCTTTCTCGAAGCTAAAACAACTGAAGATCACCTCTGTTCGACCTGAAACTTGTGCCAAACTGCTCAGAATGTCGAAGAGACCCAAAATCGACTATTTTTGCACTCAATTTGGTTCAATAATGAGAAAGTTATGGCAGAAACAAAAAAATTGCTCAATGTCCCCGAAAAACCCCACTAAATGTGGAGCAACTGTAGTTAAGGGCGCTAATTTAGTCAAAACCCTGAAAAAGGCGGTACCGCGCTCAAATTTGGCGGAAACTATTTGGAGTTACATTAAATGTCGGGGTGACGGGGTCACATGGACCTCCGCCCAAGCCGCCGGCTTAACCGCGTACTTAAAGGTTTCGCAAACCACGCATGGAATTTGATATGACATGGTCACATGATGTTTGAACGGTTAACATAACCGTTGCCGCCTCCCGTGGTGGCTTAAGCCTGTGGCTCCCAGTGCCGGGTCACTGTTGTGAAACCAACTCCAAAAATAGAAGAAAAGAGATATCAATGCCTTAGAAATTAGCCACTTCGAGGGGGCAACCTCCAATACATTACATGAATGAACAATTCTTGGATGATTCAAATTACAAAACCTCCTTTTTATATATAGGAGTCCATGGGGCCATAATGTAATCCTATTGGGCCACAATGTAATCTTAGCCGACCTAACAATAATAAATTAAGGGCACAATAATAACAAATTGGGGGTTACAAGGGTACAATAATAACAATAAGGGGGTTACACTAACAACAATAAGGGACTATACTAGTAATATAGGGACTCAACATGCCCCTCTCCTTCAAAAAAAGTGTTGTCCTCAATGCTTGAGTAGCTCTGGGTGCTTCTGTATAAAATTCTCATCCTCCCATGTAGAATCTTCAGTGGGTAAGTTCTTCCACTTGATGAGATACTTTGAAATTAATCGATTCTGTAGCTATTGAGTTCTTGTTTATGTGACTGCTTCAGGTTCCAATATGATTTTTCCTTCCTCATCAAGTTTTAGCAATATTGTTTGAACTGGAAGATTTTCACCTATAACCTTCTTTAAGCATGAAACATGGAAAACTGGATGCACTCGTGAAGAAGCAGGAAGCTCCAATTTGTATGCCATAGTATCAATCTTTTGCAACACCTTGTAAGGACCATAGTACTTTGGCGATAATTTATTATCCTTCTTAGCTTGTTTGAGGGACATTTTTTTGTATGGTTGTAGCCGTAAAAATACCCAATATCTTACATCAAAACTTCTCTTGCTACGATGTTGATCTGCCTGTTGTTTCATTCGGTTTTGTGCCAAATTTAGGTTATCCTTTAAGAGTTGGAGAACTTCTTGCTGATGCTCGATGTGATCTTCCACTGCTTGAACCTTCGAATTTTCCCTTAAATATGATGTGATCGATGGTGGATGATATCCATAAAGTGCCATAAATGGGGTCATTTTTGCCGCAGTATGGAAGGAAGTGTTATACCACCATTCAGCGAGAGGTAACCACTTGACCCATTGTGTTTGTTTATCAGATACAAAACAACGAAGATATCCTTCCAAACATTTATTTACTATCTCAGTTTGACCATCGGATTGAAGATGATAAGATGAGCTATGAGCTAATTGAGTACCCAAACAAGAAAATAACTCCGTCCAAAAATTTCCAGTAAAAATGGGATCTCTGTCGCTCACAATAACCCTTGGGCTTCCATGTAGCTTTTGAATTTTGTCCATAAATGTAGTAGCAACTGGACTTGCTTTAAATGGATGAGATAATGCACAAAAGTGTGCATACTTGGTAAGTCTATCAACTACCACCATGATGACACTCTTTCCTTCTGACTTAGGTAAACCTATGATAAAATCCATTGAAATCTCCTCCCAACGTTGACTTGGAATGGATAAAGGTTGTAGAAGTCCCGGGGTCTTAATTGTTTCCACTTTATTCTGCTGGCAAACCAAACATTTCGCCACAAACTTTTGAATATCAGATTTAAGACCATCCCAAAAAAATTCTTTCTTCACCCTGTGGTAAGTTTTTAAAAATCCTGAGTGTCCTCCTAAAGGAGAAGTGTGCAATTCCAGAAGAATCTTTTGTTTTAGTTGGGAATTCTTACAAAGATATAAGCGATCTTTGTACCATAAGGAATCATATTTCCAACTAAATGTATCAGATGTACTAGGATCTTGCTGCAACTTTTGAATGAGTATCCATACATCTTTGTCCTTCTTCCATTCATCTCTTGCTTCAGTTATCCAATCTGGTTGGATAATAGATATGGCACAAAGCAATGCTTCCACCTCTTCATTCTTTCTTGAGAGTGCATCTGCAACAACATTAAGCTTTCCTTTTTTGTAGATTATTTCAAAGTCATAACCCAACATCTTTGTGACCCATTTTTGCTGCTCTTCTGAAGATAGTCTTTGTTCCAAAAAGTGTTTAAGACTATCATGATCAGTTTTTACCTTGAAGTGTCTTCCCATTAGGTAGGTTCTCCATTTCTTTAGTGCATGCAATATTGCTAACATTTCCTTCTCATAAATAGGTTTCTGTAAATACTTTCCTTTGATTGGACGACTTTCAAAAGCAATGGGTCTTCCTTCTTGCATTAAAACAGCACCAATTCCATTTCCTGAGGCATCACATTCCACAATAAAGGTTTTTGTGAAATTTGGCGTAGCTAAGACCGGTGTTATGCACATTGCTTCTTTAAGATGTTCAAAGGCCTTAGTTGCTTCAGGAGTCCATGAAAATGCATCTTTCTTCAATAATGTTGTTAGAGGTGCTGCTATTCTCCCATAATTCTTAACAAACTTGCGATAATACCCTGTTAACCCGAGAAATCCTCGCAACTTCTTTATGGTTGTGGGGACTTTCCATTTCTTAATGGCTTTAATTTTGTTAGGGTCTACTTTAACACCCTCGTGAGATACAATATGACCCAGATATTCCACCTCTTGTACTCCAAAGAAACATTTGGATATTTTTGCATATAATTGTTTCTCCTACAATAGTTTGAGCACTTTGTCAACATGTTCAACATGATCCTTCCAAGACCTGCTGTAGATTAGTATATCATCAAAAAATACTAGCACAAATTTTCTAAGGAAGGGTTTGAAAATGGAATTCATCAACGCTTGAAATGTAGAAGGTGCATTGGTAAGGCCAAAAGGCATGACCAAAAATTCATAATGACCCTCATGAGTTCGAAATGCTGTTTTTGGAATATCTTCAGTCTTCATTCTAATTTGATGATATCCCGAACGAAGATCCAACTTGGTAAAATAAATTGCTCCATGTAATTCATCCAATAATTCATCAATCACAGGAATGGGAAATTTATCTTTAATGGTGAGCTTATTGAGCTCCCTATAATCCGGACACATGTGCCATGATCCATCTTTCTTGTGTACCAATACTACAGGAGCAGAGAAAGAACTTTGACTAGGTTGAATTATACCCGCCTCTAACATTTCTGCAATCATACGTTCAATTTCGCTCTTTTGGACATAAGGATATCTATAAGGCCCGATGTTTGGAGGAACACTTCCTGGAATCAAATGAATAGCATGATCATGATCACGAATAGGTGGGAGTCCTTTGGGAGTTTCAAACACCTTGGAATGATTGTCCAAGACTTTTTGGAGATCTGAAGAAATAGATGATTTTGATTTTGGAACTTCTAGTGAGCATAATTGTGCAATTACGCCTTCTTGTTCTTTCTTTAGAAGCTTTGTCATGACATTAAAGCTTATTATATTTCCCGGCTTCCCTGTAATACCCTGTAATTTGACTTCCTTTCCTTCTGAAAAAAATTTCAAGAAAAGTTCTTGAAAATTAAAAGCTACCATCCCTAAAGATTGTAACCATTTTACTCCTAGTACAACATCAGCACCTCCCATAGGAATGGAAAGCATTGGACTATTCAATACATATTCCCCCATGGTTAGCTTGATATTATGGCATTTTCCAGAGCAATTTATAGTTCCTCCATTTGCAACCATCACTTGACATTCTGGTGCTGGGTATAGGAAACAATTCAATTCCTTGGCTACTTTACAATGAATAAAATTATGGGTACTACCTGAATCAATCAACACTATTACCTTTTTCTTCTTGATATGTCATTCTATCTTGAGAGTTTGAGGAGTGGTAATTCCTGCCAATGCATTACACGATATGGTTGGACTCATTTCTTCCTCTTCTTGGGTTGGTTCCTGGTGTATATCCTCTTCTTGTTCATTTTCTTCTTCCTCTTCACAATCTATGTAAAATGATTTCTTCTCAACACACTTATGACCTTTAGTGTATTTGCTATCACAACTGTAGCAAAGCCCTTTTTCTCTTTTTTCTTCCAATTGTTGTGGTGTCAACCTTGTAGGTTGTGCAAATCTAGGAGTAGCAACACTTCCCTCTTTATAGAAGTGAGTGGTAGGCTTCCTTGTCGCCATAATTTTACATTCAATTTTTCCTGCCAACCTGAATGCCTTCTCCAATGAATCAGGTTCCAAAACGCGAACTTCATGTTGGATGTTATCCTTTAAAGTACCTATGAAGAGATCAATCATGTGTTCCTCTGGAATATCAGTTACCCTTATATTCAATTTTTGGAAGTCCTCAATGTGTTCCCCCACTAAGCCCTTTTGTTTGAGATTTATCAATTGGCTAAAGAAGGTGTTGCTCTTTGTATCCTCATAATGTGCTATCATTTCCTCCGTAAAAATTGACCAAGTGACAATTTTTTTACGGGAGAAAAGCCATCGATACCATACAAATGTATTTTATTCTAAATGTAAAGTTGCAATGCATACCTTTTGTGTGTTTTTCACATTATTGAGATCAAAATATTGCTCCATATATAGTATCCATGTTACGGGATCCTTTCCATCAAACTTCCTCATATCCATTTTTGGAATATGGTGGTTCTTCCCTCCAACATTAGAGTTTATGAAATCACGATTAACATTTATTTTGTTCTCATCATGAGTTTCCTCTACTATCTTTTCACCATTAGGAAAATTTTCTTGTATCAATTTGCCAAACCTTCTATGTCTACTTTCAGATAATTCTTCATGTTTTCCATGTTGTCTTTCATTTTTTTCATCGATCTTAGCTTCCATGTCATCCTTCTTAGCTTCCATGCCCACTTCTATGCCATCCATTTTAGCTTCCAAACCATTCATCTTAGCTTCCATGTCTTTCTTCAAACCATCCATCTTAGTTTCCACGCCTTTCTTCAAAACTTCCATTTCATTTTTTGTTGCTCTTTGCGATAGCGAAATTTGGTGCACTTGCTCTTGTAATTTTGATATTTCATGTTGTGTTTCTTCGTCTTCATGACTCATAGTAGAGCCTTATGAAGGCTTAATGTGTGTTGAATTATTTTTAGGGGGGAATTTAGAACCCAATACTGATACCTATTCTACAATATGTCTAACTAATCAACTTGATCTTCTGTTGTTCTGTACAATTGAAAAATACACACCTTTAATTTGATTTTGAGAGCTCTGGGATGAAATTGAATTATCTCATAATTGCGGATCTCACATCAGTTCTGCCCTCAGAGGTAGCCCTCTCCTCAAGCATTCTTTCAAATGCTACGTGTCCGACTGATTTGGATTCTTCAAGGCAGTCTGGTCTAATCTCCCACAATATCCAATGCAGACTGGGTTCATATTTAACTAAAATGATGGCTACGTGTCACTTTTTTCTCCTTTGGCTTTGAAATCTGAGAGATGCACAAACTACAAATTCAGCAGAATGCTCACTTTTGCAAGATCTAACTGATGCTCGTAGAGAGAGCTATGAATATTTTTCCACGGTCACCTCTTTGAGATGAAATTCAGAAGCCTAAAAAATACCTAACTTCCACAGACCATATCTCCGAAAATATGGCAAACCAAGATCTCAAATTTTGCGACGATGTTCCTCAATATTCGGCTTCACACTCTAAAACTTTCAGCTTTTGACCCTTCATAGAAAAAAAGTTATAGTGAAAATTCCACGATGACCTGTTTAGGATAAATTCAGGAGCCTACAAAATGACCTAAATTCCATAGATTATATCTCCAAAAATATTGCGAACCAAGCTCTAAATTTACAATAATTACCTTAGGATTTGGTTTCATTAATTGTACTTCTACTTTCCGACACTTCGCAAGTTATAGCGAATACCATTTGATGACCTTTTTGAGCAACAAACCCTAGAATCCAAAGCTCATACCAAATGTTGTGAAACTTGCTCCAAAAATAGAAGAAAGTAGACCTCTTTAGAAATAAGCCACTTAGAAAGTAACCTCCAATACATTACATGAATGAACAATTCCTTGATGATTCAAATTACAAAAACCTCCTTTCTATATAGGAGTCCATGGGGCCACAATGTAATCCTAGCCGACCTAACAATAATAATTTAAGGGCACAATAATAACAATATGGGGGTTACAGGGGTACAATAATAACAATAAGGGGGTTACACTAACAACAATAAGGGACTATACTAGTAATATAGGGACCTAACAGTCACATTCACACGGGCTAGCCCCTTTTTCCCCCGCCATATTCCAATGCAAACGTTAAATCAAATCCGACTTCAATAAGTATTAAGAAACACTCAGCAGCACAGATGGTCGGGCCTTTGGGCTCGGGCGAGCGAGGTCGCCGGTTCAAACCTCTGAAATCCAAAATTTTACAATGCCAAAATTTCCATCGGCTTGGGGCCATGTGGCGGCCTCCGGGCCTGCCACGTGGCAGCGCGCGATTGGCCACAAACTTATAAAGTCAAACCAATAACGAATAGCAAACTGCCACTTGTCAAAATATGATTTGCCCTTTAGGGTATATTCAAGGGAATATTTCGAGGAATATTTCTGGAATATTCTTTTTAAAATTTTCCCAAATTCTATAAAGTCAAACTTGGTCAACATATTTTGGAGTTTACTGGACGATTTCAAACCTTAATAACTTCTGCATACGACCTCGGTTTTCAGAACCGTTCGCCGCGCCAGAATCGCAGCGACGATACCTTTCTGGTTGTTCAGATTGCAACCACTTCTGATCACATTCATTTTTGAGCATTTTTTATAACTTGGACACGATCCCCTGATCACTAAGTTAGAATGCCTATTATGATATGCAAGTAAGTTTGCAAGTGCTATGTAAAAAATGGAAATGCTTTTAGTAGATTGTTCCACAAGATCACTTTCTATATTTGTTCAAGTAAACATAAGATGCATAAGCTTCAAGACAATTAAAATTGTGAGTTGCTAAAGATAAATGATGAACCAATTAAAAGCTTGATGCTTATGAGCAATTAATTTGCATATAAAGTAAATTGCAATGCTTTAAAAAATAAAATTGAGATTTTTGCTCACAATAGCTTTTCAAAAGGAACTTTAAACTTGAGGAAATTAGCTTGACATGAAAATAAGTGATTGCTTTGAAAGATAAACTTTATAAAATCTCGTTCGGTAATAATCACATGCACTGGAACATTATCGACGCGTTTTGAATCAACCAGTGTGGTTCATCATCAGGACTAGGTGAGAGATCAGATCAGGACGTTAAGTTTAAATAGATGTAGAGATGGCCAAACTAGCCGTTAAGATAACGGCTAGTTTGATTTTTAATTTTTAATTTTTAATTATTTATTTATTTAGTTTTGGCTAGTTTCATTTAATTATTAAAATATTTAATTTATTTATTCAATTAATTAATATCTCTCTCTCTCTCTCTCTCTATATATATATATATATATATATATATATATATGTATATTTCTTATTTTATTAAGTTGATTCAATTATTTAATTATTAATTTATTTACTTATTTATTTTTAATGGGCTAGTTTGACTTTAAATTTATATATATATATATATTATTATATTATTATATTTTTTAATTAATAAGTACTAGTTTCATTTTTCAAATGATTATTTAATTTATTAATTCATTATTTAATATATATATATATATATATATTTCTTATTTGATTAAGTTGATTTAATTATTTAATTATTAATTTAGTTTATTTATTTGTAATGCGCGAGGCCCAAAAAAATAAAAAGAAAATAAAACAAGGAATATGAAGCAGGGCAGAAACAAAAGACAATCAAGAATATAAGGCAAATATCCAACCCCTGCTTATGTTCCAGCCATCATCTCTATTGAGATTAACGGGTCTTTTTTCAATTTCTAAGGCCTCTCTTAACTTACGATGATGGAATTGGTCGATCCTAGCAATGACCTTAGCATCTTCGATGCAAATATGATGGTTAGTCTTTTCTGCATGTTCAGCTAGGGCAGACGAGCGGGGTCTTCTATTTTTAATGTTAGCAGCATGCTCACAGATCCTTTGATTTATAGACCGACCAATTTTACTAATGTAGGGAGTTCCACAAGAACAAGGAATGATGTAGACACCTTTCCCATCCCTAGGGTCAATCGGATCTTTAACCGATTTGAGAGAGCTATGAATCGTGTTAAGGGGCTTGAAAGACGAAGACACCTTATGCTTCTTAAGGATCCTAGCAATTTTATCAGTGGTTCCCTGAATGAACGGAAGGCACACACTACAGGACCATTCACTATGCTCTTTTTTATTTCTACTTAAAGGACCTTTTTCTGCTTTAAGGAAAGCTTTAAGGCCTTGCGACCTACTATAACCATTTTTACAAAAGAGCCAAGATTCTCAAAATGGAAATGTGGCATAACAATAAAACATGAATTTTTTAGACAAGTGCCAAGCTAAATAGATCAAAGTTTGCCCAAAAATAATAATGATGCTTGCATGAAGTAAAAAAATTGCTTTGCAAATGGAAATGTAACTTGAAATTTGTAGCAACTATGATGAAAAATGCAAACTTGAGAAAAAATAAATGCGATTTGTGTTACTTCCTAATTAGAGTATGCATATGTGATGTGAAAGAAAATAGAAATGTCAAAACCGATAAGTCAATCCATTTACAAATTCTCTCCTTGAAATGGAGAGATAGAGATGCCCATGGGTAAAACCCACTCTCCCACAACAATAACAGAAATTTTTATTATTATGGTGTTACAATGAGGTTAGAGCCTCTTGGAGGGCTTCTCAAGGAATCAATGAGAGAATACAATGTGAAATATTGAAACAAGAAAGAAATCCCTTCAAGTATGGGAGCCTCAAAAGAGATGAAGGAGTTTTACAATTGGAGAATACAAACTCCAAAGTGGTGTATGACCTAGCCTTTTTCCACAAGCTCTCCTAATGCCTACGGTCTCCTTGGAATGCAATTTGAAGCTAGAGAGAACTTACAAACAAGAATGTTAAGGCTGCAAAAATAAAACCAAAGTTAGTGTGAAAAGAGAGCATGTAATTATGTGAATATGCTACAAAATAATATACAAAGGCTAAATCAAGTGATGGGAAAAGATCCCCATCACTTGTCTAGCTTATGAGAAGCTCTTGAATAGCTATATAATGAAATGAAAGCACAATTAAAAGATGTAAATGATTTTTTTGATATTTTAACTTGTGCACAGACTATGTGAAGGAGAACCTTGCAAGAACAAGTACTTTAAAAAATATTACTTCTATGAGATTCAAATAACGATGAGAGCTCCTTGAAAACAATGCCAAGATTGGGTTGGTCTCTTGAAGACTTCCCCTCACACATTTGCTCATATGGATTAAATTAATAAACAATGGCAAGAGAAATCTATAATTTGTATGAAAATAGACAGAGTATTCTAACCTAGAGCATATCAAATAACCAATTGTAAATGTAAGATAGCTATACATCTACATTTCAACAAAAGCATATGAGCAAAATGAAATATAAATTAAAGGCACAAGTAGAGATATACCATTAATGATCCAAGCAATGCTCTAATGGAATAACAATCATGAATGAATCCGAAAGTCTTTTTATTCATATGAAGAGCACAAGTACATAGAAGCAGAGCTTCCCCAAGCACAATAGCTAGTAAACAACATGATACAATATGAGAGCCCATGGCTCCATTATATAGAAAGTTGGGAGCCAATCCCAATGAAGAATTAAATGCCAAACGGTGAGCGAGAGAAGATCACAAGGAAAATTCGAATTTAATAAGTGAAGCTCCATTGCCAAGTGTAAAAATCGGATTGTGGCAAGTGGACATCATTTTCTTCTTCCCTTAGGTGTCAAATTCGAATTTTATGATGGAATGACAAGTGTATATGGGTGGTAACTCATGTGGGGACAATTTCCCACAAAAATCTCCACCAAATATTCACCCAAATTCTCCCAAATGTGCATTAACTTCACAAATTCGAATTTCCAAGTAAGCAACTCTCATTTAATGCCAGAAATTCAATTTTATTTGAGCACATGTCATTTCCTTGATTTTAGGAGTCCACATCACCTTGAGACTTCACTTTAACTCCTCCATAATTTTCCACTCATTTCCACAACATTTAGCATGTGTGAATTTTTTTTTTTCTCTATTTATTTAATTTCTGGCTTACTTAATTGCTAAATTTTCCACTAAACTTAGGAAAAGTGGGTTTTGAGTGTCAAAACACTTTTTTAACCCCTAAAAGTATGTCATAGTAGAAAGTTGAGGGTGAAAGGGGTAATTTTGATTACTCATACCCCATACAACTTCTCTACATAACACTTATTAGAATTCAATTACAATTTTTATTGCAATTTTCGACTTGCGGGAAATCTAAAAAATTAAAAAATCACTACCTAGACCTAACCAAATTCCACGAAATTTGTTGTGTGATCTAGTATGGTAATATACATTGACTCTAGACACTAGGACTCACCCAAGGCCTCACCATCAAGCCGTACTCCAACTTTGGAATAAAATTGGAGGAAAAAACTCAATTAATTATTAAGTCCTGATAGGGAGATAATAATTAATCGAGTGAAAAAAAACTTCCCATAGTAAGATTCACTTGTTGGCAAGGTCCCAAGCTACCTAGACCTGTTACAGGCTCAATATTGACTCAAATTTATCATTACTAGCATCACTTTTTATAATTCCCCATAGGGTGTGGAATTTGGGTACAAGAGAAAATGATAAGAAGTAGAAGTAAAGTTTAAAAACTGTTTTGAACTGATGATATATGATGGTACAAGTGTCCTTTGGTTCATCCTTGAGCACAAAGTCTTCATATAATCATTAGGTGCCACTCTAGTGGTCAACGTTTGGCTCCATATGGGGATGCATGCTAGATATGAAGTGATAGTGTGCAAGAACTTGGAATATGCATCCACCGACCAAAGATATATATTAGCAGTATCCATTCAAAGTATTATCAAACAAAATCAAGTACAGAAATGGAAATTTTATTCTAAGAGCATAATTTATTCATGAAATAAATTTACTTAAACAAAATTTACAAGGGATAAGGTTAGAAATGTGATACAAAAGATGCCTCATGGCATCAGATGTCCTCAATGAAGTTCATGCTAAGAACCTGCCTACTTTCAGGCAGATCCATTGACTGCTTTTCTGATGTGCCCTGTCTAATTCTGAATATCTTAGGACTTCGATCTGTCCAAACACTGTGTTGTACTTGGTCATCAGATTTACCAAATCCCTTTCGCTTTTTTCTTTTCTTCTTAATAGATTGTGATGTTGATGTTGATGCAATCAAAGTAGACCTTTCTGCTTGATCTTGAAGATGCTTAGATGGAAAATTCGAAGTATCCAAGACTTCTTTGACCTGCCTTTCTCCATTTTGCATGGGCAATGGACCAATCTCATAAGTATAAACTGGATTCCCCTCAGTTTCCTTCCTATCCAGGTCACCTTCAATTAACCATTTTTCAATGGAATAAATACCCTCCTCATAATGAGATGAAGCTTGCTTTAGAGGATGGGGAGGCTTATGATCTGTTTCTTTGTTCTTTTGACATTCATCATCTGACCTAAGATGGAATTTCTGTACCTGTAATCTTTCCATTTCCTCCAACCTATTCCGAAAAGTGATATGATTAGCCTTCATAACATTTATTTCCTTAACATGATTTGTTTCCATGGTGTTGATTAATTGCACTTGCTTTTTTTCCATGGCGAGCACCTGTTTTGAATAAAGGTCATCTGATTAGAATGATTGACCTCCATGGCCTTTATTGCATGTGCATGATTTAATATTAATCTTGTTTGATTCCATGTTTTTAATGAGTTGAGCTTGGTTGAGTTGCATATCCTTAATCATTTGAGTCAACTCCTTGATGAGATCCCTATTATTCTCATTTGCTTGAGTTTTAGTTTTGATCTTTATTTCATCTCCATATTTTTCTTCAAAGGCATCAATGATTGATTCTAGAGAGTCAAAACTGTTAGCAGGTAAGTCTATGAACCAATCCATAGCATCGCCATCTAATGAAAAGATGAAAAGTTTCATTTTAACGTCCTCATGGTTAATATCATGGCACCATTTGCTCACACAAAGGTGGAAATTACTAAGGTGAGTTTTGGTGGTAATGGCATTGTTACCTAGAAAACTAGGCAACTCATCAACAACCTCAATGGCTTCATCCGAAATAAAATTCGGTTAGCGTGGAATGTTAGTAAAATCACAAGGGGCGAATAGATCATTCATGATGTCATGCTCACTTGACCCTGAAAGAGAAAATGGATATTAGAGAGAGGCTCCTATCCAAGATTAGTAAGAATTCTACAAGAAGAAGGCTTCAAGTAGAAATCCTTGGAGAAAATGAAATAAGTGGGTCTCTGTCACACTAGTCCCAACTCTCTTCGTTTAAGCTCTCTCCTAGGTCAGCTAAGGGAGGTGGTCCCTAAAGGAAAACTAAGTTAAAAATAGAGAATATTAGAGCTAAATAGATTACTTCGTAAGATTTATAAACAAAAAGTGTTATGAGCAATAACTATCAAATTTCAATACATAATTCAAATAAGCATAAATCATACGAAAACCAGTGCCTTCAAAGTATTGCTCTTTAAAATGAAAATGTATTTGCTTAAATGGAGTAAAATGCTTTCAAATGGAAAGTAAAAGTAATCTTGAAAAGTGAAACAAGAAAATGTTAGCACAAGATATTGTAAATGCTTTCTAGATAAATAGATTTATGAATCAAAGCATGAGAAGTTATCTTGCTCAAAAAGAAACAATTAGTGTTCTACTTAGGAGAATGTAAATGAGATGATAGAAAAACTCAAATGTTAGACCAAGATAACAACATGCAATTAAATTTGCAACACCAAATAAGGGTACTTGCCAATGAAACAAGATATATCAATCTTCCATAAGCATAATGATCATTAAAATGACAACATGGAATGAAGTCGCAAAAGTAAG